>CM071636.1:0-216852 GCA_036419045.1 Scirpophaga incertulas | reverse complement strand
AGCGTCCTCGCCGGTTACGGAAATTCCTGACCCCATTTAAAAATCAAAGTCAAAGTCAAAGTCAAAATATTTATTTCAAGTAGGCAATTAGATATGCTCTTTGAATAGTCCAATTTTTTTTTTTCCCTACTACCCATTCGGACTTCTTTTAGTTATAGAGAAGAACGGGGGCGCAAGAAACTCCATAACTTTTACAGAAAGCAACGACATTTACAAAAATATATATCGTTACCAGTCATACAAAAGTCAACTTATAGGTACAAGTATAATTACAAAGGTTCATGCAATGCCTGGTGGAACTAAGAAATATTAAGTCCAAGCATTCATGTCTTTTTATATAATCAGTAACCGTATAATAGGCTTTGCTAATAAGTACACTTTTAACAATGATTTTAAATTTATTTAGGCTTAATTGTACAATATTGCTTGGAACTTTGTTGTAAACGCACACAGTTACCTCTGAATGAATTATTAATTTTATGGAGTCTAGTGTGAGGCAAATGTAATTTATTCTTATTTCTAGTATTGAAGCTATGGACATCACTGTTTTTACTAAATAAATGAATAAAATAAAATAAAATATATTCACCAGGAATCTTGCTGTCCTGTATATCTTTTTCCGTTTTCTCTCCTTTCTCGACCGCTATTTTGTCTTGCAGGTCTGAAATCAAAAAATGGGATTAACAAGAAATGTACAATTTTTTCCAAAAAACAGTTTTGAATAGACATTTTTTGACTTTTAATCTTCGTCGGCAAAAGTTTCAAAATATTTCATCACTTTTACTTAAGGCTTATAGTTTTTTTTTTGTTCGTGCATTTAAATTTGAAATTATGCGCAATTGTTTTTTTCGCATTCGAGTCATATTCTTTTTTCTTTTTTTTGTTATAGGATAGGGCAGCAAACGAGCAAATGGGTCACCTGATGGTAAGCGATAACCGTTGCCCATGGACACCCGCAACGCCAGAGTAGTCACAGATGCGTTGCCGGCCTTTTAAAAGGGAGGAAGGGGGGCCTCCGGTACCCTCACTCACTCGGCGAAACACAGCGCTAGCGCTATTTTACGCCGGTTTTTTGTGAGGCCGTGGTATCACCGACCCAATTCGTGCCGAAGCATGGCTCTCCCACGGTAAAACATTAAGGTTTATTTTATTTGGTACGCATACAAATCACATTGAAAATGCACGCATGATACCGGGCGGCCGTCGTACTGGCGGCCACACGGGCACACTCACCGTGCAGCTCCCTGAGCGGCTTGGGCTTCTCCCACACGGACTGGTGCGTGGCGGCGTGGTAGTAGTACGGGCGGCCGTCGTACTGGCGGCCACACGGGCACACTCACCGTGCAGCTCCCTGAGCGGCTTGGGCTTCTCCCACACCGGACTGGTGCGTGGCGGCGTGGTAGTAAGTACGGGCGGCCGTCGTACTGGCGGCCACACGGGCACACTCACCGTGCAGCTCCCTGAGCGGCTTGGGCTTCTCCCACAGGACTGGTGCGTGGCGGCGTGGTAGTAGTACGGGCGGCCGTCGTACTGGCGGCCACACGGGCACACTCACCGTGCAGCTCCCTGAGCGGCTTGGGCTTCTCCCACACGACTGGTGCGTGGCGGCGTGGTAGTAGTACGGGCGGCCGTCGTACTGGCGGCCACACGGGCACACTCACCGTGCAGCTCCCTGAGGCGGCTTGGGCTTCTCCGCACGGACTGGTGCGTGGCGGCGTGTACGTAGTACGGGCGGCCGTCGTACTGGCACTGGCGGCCACACGGGCACACTCACCGTGCAGCTCCCTGAGGCGGCTTGGGCTTCTCCCACACGGACTGGTGGGCGTGGCGGCGTGGTAGTAGTACGGGGCGGCGTCGTACTGGCGGCCACACGGCAACACTCACCGTGCAGGCTCCCTGAGCGGCTTGGGCTTCTCCCACACGGACTGGTGCGTGGCGGCTGGTAGTAGTAGCGGGCGGCCGTCGTACTGGCGGCCACACGGGCACACTCGCACCGTGCAGCTCCCTGAGCGGCTTGGGCTTCTCCACACGGACTGGTGCGTGGCGGCGTGGTAGTAGTACGGGCGGCCGTCGTACTGGCGGCCACACGGGCACACTCACCGTGCAGCTCCCTGAGCGGCTTGGGCTTCTCCCACACGGACTGGTGCGTGGCGGCGTGGTAGTAGTACGGGCGGCCGTCGTACGGGCGGCCGTCGTACTGGCGGCCACACGGGCACACTCACCGTGCAGCTCCCTGAGCGGCTTGGGCTTCTCCCACACGGACTGGTGCGTGGCGGCGTGGTAGTAGTACGGGCGGCCGTCGTACTGGCGGCCCACGGGCACACTCACCGTGCAGCTCCTGAGCGGCTTGGGCTTCCTCCCACACGGACTGGTGCGTGGCGGCGTGGTAGTAGTACGGGCGGCCGTCGTACTGGCGGCCACACGGGCACACTCACCGTGCAGCTCCCTGAGCGGCTTGGGCTTCTTCCACACGGACTGGTGCGTGGCGGCGCGTGGTAGTAGTACGGGCGGCCGTCGTACTGGCGGCCACACGGGCACACTCACCGTGCAGCTCCCTGAGCGGCTTGGGCTTCTCCCACACGGACTGGTGCGTGGCGGCGTGGTAGTAGTACGGGCGGCCGTCGTACTGGCGGCCACACGGGCACACTCACCGTGGCAGCTCCCTGAGCGGTTGGGCTTCTCCCACACGGACTGGTGCGTGGCGGCGTGGTAGTACGGGCGGCCGTCGTACTGGCACTGGCGGCCACACGGGCACACTCACCGTGCAGCTCCTGAGCGGCTTGGGCTTCTCCCACACGGACTGGTGCGTGGCGGCGTGGTAGTAGTACGGGCGGCCGTCGTACTGGCGGCCACACGGGCACACTCACCGTGCAGCTCCCTGAGCGGCTTGGGCTTCTCCCACAACGGACTGGTGCGTGGCGGCGTGGTAGTAGTACGGGCGGCCGTCGTACTGGCGGCCACACGGGCACACTCACCGTGCAGCTCCCTGAGCGGCTTGGGCTTCTCCCACACGGACTGGTGCGTGCGGGGCGTGGTAGTAGTACGGGCGGCCGTCGTACTGGCGGCCACACGGGCACACTCACCGCTGCAGCTCCCTGAGCGGCTTGGGCTTCTCTCCAACACGGACTGGTGCGTGGCGGCGTGGTAGTAGTACGGGCGGCCGTCGTACTGGCGGCCCACGGGCACACTCACCGTGCAGCTCCCTGAGCGGCTTGGGCTTCTCCCACACGGACTGGTGCGTGGCGGCGTGGTAGTAGTACGGGCGGCCGTCGTACTGGCGGCCACACGGGCACACTCACCGTGCAGCTCCCTGAGCGGCTTGGGCTTCTCCCACACGGACTGGTGCGTGGCGGCGTGGTAGTAGTACGGGCGGCCGTCGTACTGGCGGCCACACGGGCACACTCACCGTGCAGCTCCCTGAGCGGCTTGGGCTTCTCCCACACGGACTGGTGCGTGGCGGCGTGGTAGTAGTACGGGCGGCCGTCGTACTGCACTGGCGCCACACGGGCACACTCACCGTGCAGCTCCCTGAGCGGCTTGGGCTTCTCCCACACGGACTGGTGCGTGGCGGCGTGGTAGTAGTACGGGCGGCCGTCGTACTGGCGGCCACACGGGCACACTCACCGTGCAGCTCCCTGAGCGGCTTGGGCTTCTCCCACACGGACTGGTGCGTGGCGGCGTGGTAGTAGTACGGGCGGCCGTCGGGCGCGCGGTGCGTCGTCCACTCCGCCGCCTTGGCCGTCACCTCCGGCGGGATCACCTGCGCCGCACACCTCGTACAGACACACATACACACACCCACGCCTCTCACAGCTGTGGGCACAGTTTTCCTTACTTCCCTAACGCCCTCGACTATTTTATACAACTTAAAAAAAATGCTATTACAGATATATCCAAAAATTTCGCCGGGGCCGGAAACAGACGTAAGTTCATTCGATTTTTTTACTCGAAATAGGCTATTACGTGTGGAATACAACAGTTCATATGCCTCTAGGGCCTAGGCTGTGAATAATCCAGTTTTCATTTTTTATAGATTAGGCTAAATTTGAGTGCTTACCCATGTTTTTCAGTTTTTGGGTCAGTCAAATGCATTTTATTTACACAGACCTGTGACTTCAAGAAAGCCCTCAAGAAAAAGTCTACCGACATCAAATCATATCAACCCTACAAAAGACACTTTTATGATACACGATCGGAACCTTGATAGGTGTCGAAAATACTGCACCGCACCCTCTCCTGAGGAGGTCGCTCTCACTTCAAGCCACAGGGTCATTCGGACCATTGGCTTAGGCTGAGTTTGATCGGTCCATGACATAACCACCGCGCCACTTGGTTACGGTGCTAGCCATGCCAGCCAGACTGAGACCCTCTCAGCCTCTCCTCTCCCGAGGGAAAAAAATTGTCATTTTGACAGATTATGAATATTGATAATTTTAATATGATGAGCTTTTTTATTTTTCAATTTAAATAAGTGTATAGGGTAGAGATTCCTAACGTGGTTTATATCAACCATTAAGGGGGTATGATAACCTACAAGGGATCTACGTCAGCGAAACAAAAATTCGGGAGCCCAAGAAATGAAAACGGGGGTTCTCGATAATGGATCTCAACATACACTGTACTTATATTATACTATTTACTTACAATATACTACCTTCTAATATAAAAACATAACATTATTTATAAAAGTACATATAAAGTAAAAAAAATATTATAAATGTTTATAAAATGTTGTAGAATGTAGACATTCAATATCAGGTAAATAGAGGTTTGCCCAAAACCGAAAAACATGGCAAAAGGTCTACGACCCAAAAATTTTGGGAATCTCTGGTACAGGATAATCAAAAATAGTATCTGTAAGTCTTAAATCAGAAGATAAATTTAACAACGATAAAAATGTAAACTTCGTAGACCCGTGATTTATATTACTTGTGTGCAGTGACGTGAAGTGTACGTTAATGACGAATTTGCGTCTGTTATATCGAGAAATGTATATCTAAACGCTTTTTAAGTAATAACATAGATAAAACTCTTACAGTAATTTCCTTCTTGGGCGGCGGCTGCGCTGCTTCAGGCGAAGTCGAACCCATAGAACCATCAGTTCCAAGGATTATGTTGTGAGGGCGCGAAACTGGAGGCATCATACCTCCCTGCGCCATCGGACCCCCCACTGGAGGTAACTGGCCTCCCTGTTGCACTTGACTGCCCATAGGAGGCAGCTGGCCCCCTTGCTGCATTTGTCCACCAACTGGTGGTAATTGACCCACTAGGGGCGGCATCTGACCCATTGGAGGCATCTGATTCGTCGGCGGCATTTGATTTGTTGGTGGCATTTGATTCGTTGGCGGTAGTTGATTGCTTGGGGGCATTTGACCTCCCATAGGTAGTTGGCCACCCATGGGTGGCATTTGACCCATCGGAGGCATTTGGCCCGTTACGGGGGGCATTTGATTGGTAACCGGTGGTAATTGACCCGCCATCGGAGGCATCTGATTCCCTACTGGGGGCATCTGGGATCCCATGGGGGGCATTTGACCCGGCGCGGAACCTGTATAAAGAGGTACAAAAATGATTTATTAATATATGTGATGCACAATCGTCTGTGAATTGGATTTTCATTAATTTGTAGATCTTTATACCGCCATTAATGTTATTGATGTCTAAAGGACTGAACCGGTTTAAATAAAAGGACAATGCCCATGCCCAATGATCTGATGAGAGGGAGCGATACAAAGACATTGGATTTGCATTTTCAATGAATTGTGCGAAGTCCCATCACTACTATCGCTGTGACACATTCATTCAGCGTCTGCATTTTGTTGTTTTCGTGGTTGTTTTGCTCGCTCGCCGTATTTCTCTCAGCTATATAAATAATTGACACCAGGCTTTCTTTTTTAACGGATTTATTGAGTTGTCTACCTGATTTTTGATATTCAATTGTGCTTTAGGTTTTTTAACTTTTGTTGATAACCATGCTTCGTTGCCTAAATTGCGGTTGACGCGTTCAACGAATACAGTGGAACATTGTTACAAATCTGTCTCAAGAATTACAAGCATTATATATATTTTTTTTAGTTATGTCTCCATTTTAATATGATATTTTGCAGATCCTGTGATTAGAGGAAACAGCGCCTAGCAAATTGTTAACAGCAGTGTTGCCTGGATAGGTAAAATATTGACAAAATTTAAAGAGTAACAATGGTTTTCTATCCACATTTACTTTTGAACCTGTCCTTTATATAAAATAAAATGCAGTTATATATGAAGTACAGTTATAGAGCTATCAAATGGTATAAGTCTGAACTCTGGACGTTTCTGGGGCAGAGCCTCATACAAATATGGGCATTGTCCTTTGATGTAGGAGTAATGTGAGAGCCGGAAAAGAACTTAGGACATTTGTTATGTTGTCAGCGTTGATACGTTCGTTACGTTGGCACTGACCGGGCAGCGGCCCCGCGGGCACGCCGGCGGGCGGCGGCTGCGCCCAGCTCCAGCCGCCCCAGTTGTTCGCGAAGGGCGGGTACGGGCCCGGCGGCATGCTGCCCTCTGGGGACGAACACATCATCATCAGACCACTGCTTATCCTAACTCTAAGTACACCATTCTATACAGATTTTTGATGTTACCAATAATAATATTTCTTTTTATTATCGCATGCGTTACAACTGTACGTCCAGTGTATATGAGTAATAAGGGACATCCATAAATTACGTTTTTTTTTTATACGAATTAGTGAATAATTTTAATCGTATTACAACAAACTGGGTTAATAGGCCAAAATAGTATATATATATATATTTAATCAGAAAAAACATTGCGTGATGTTTGCCTAGACTGTTTTTTACAAGCTTTTATATTAGCTTCACTTGTAACTATGTAAGAAAAACTTGGAATCTTAATTTGACCCACTTCCCGGTCTCCGATTGAGCTGAAATTTTGCATGCACGTGTAAGTCGGATGACAATGCATCATTCTGAATCCAACATAGCGTATCAATTATTTTTAATGCACTCCTACAATATGGGTATCAAATGAAAGGGCTTGCAAAGAACACCTCGATAAATAATGTGACGTCACTCTTAATCCAATATGGCGGACTTTCCCAATTATTTATAATGCACCCCTACAATATCAAATGAAAGGGTTTGCTAAGCTTGGTTTTTTAGTCGGAAAATAAATTTAAGTAATTTTTTTTTAATACAAGCTTTTATTAAATGCGCTAAAAAGAACAAAATAAAATTTTACATATAAAAGCTTGTCGCGAGATTTACTTACTTATAGAATACTTTTAACGACAAGCTTTTATATGTAAAAGTTTATTTTGTTCTTTTTAGTGCATTTAATAAAAGCCTGTATTAAAAAAAAAATATACATTTAATTTTTTACTGTTAGTAGTATACAGCGGCTCGCGACTGTGTTTTTATTAATATTAATTAACACGTGGATAGCGTTGTGGGCTACAATATTGCCAACTTTTGTGTAATGTTTTGTGTTTATTTGTATTTTGTAACTGTTTGCTGTTCCTTAACAAATTTAAATAAAATAAACGCCAACTAACGTACAGTCCACTTCATCGAGCTTCCAAATATCTTACAATTCCTACATGTTGAACAGCTGTAGTACAGAATGTAGGCACACTCACGGTCGGGCATCATGGACTTGTTCCCGTCGCCGGGCGGCGACTCGTCCCCGTCCTCGCTCTTCCCCTTCTGCGCGGACTGCTGCTGCGGAAGCCCTGTTGAACGTCAAATCTCGATTATTTTGGGGGTGTACGGAGTCCTGAATTTCACCTTTTTTTTTTATTGCTAAAGTTGACAAACAAGCAGGCTGCCCACCTGATGGTAAGTGGTAACAGTCGCCTATAGTACATGTGGTTCCCACGAGATTCGCAGCAAATCTGCAAACCTCATAAGCACCACAGTGTACGTTGCCAACTTGTGACATAAGATGTAAAGTCACAGTACCCAGTAATTTCACTGCCTATCTTACCCTTCACGCCGGAACACAGCAAAGCGAACCCTGCTGTTTGGCGGCGGAAATAGGTAAGACGGAGGTACCCATGCAGACGACCCTGGTACAGAGTCTACCTCCTAGAAAACTCACCTGTCCCAACGTCACCAGCTCGCAGTATCCCTGCCAAAAAGCAGACGTGGCTCTGGCGCTCCAGAGCCTGGGCCAGCGGGGTGGGAGATATGGAGTATATTTCTATGGAACACGCTTCCATCTGATATCAGAACAACTGCTGGCCTGAACAAGTGTTGAGCGTAAATTACAGACTCATTATGCCCGGTTATAAATTCTCTTTATTGATTTTATTTATAAAGCTACTTTCCGCCCGCGTGGATTTCGGGATTGGGTCTATAGAGGGTTAAGGGTCATAGTTTTTGCCACCGGCTACATCTGCGCGGAAGTCAGTTTATGGCGCGAAGGTTTTATCGCGCTTCCCGTGGGACTATCCGTTTTTCCGAGATAAAAAATACCGCAATACCTTGCTCGAGAATCACTCTGTGTATTGATGAAAACCGCATGAAAATCTGTGCAGTAGTTTTTGTGCGAAGCCTTTATTACGCATACCGTGGGATCTGTCGATTTTTCGTGGTTAAAAAGTAGCCTATTATTTAATCCGAACTTTTATCTTTACGTCTGCAAAATTTCAAAGCACTCGGTTCAGTAGTTACGGCGTGAAAGCGGAACAAACAAACACACTCACTTTCCGATTTATAATATTAGTAAGGTTGTATTAACAGTTTTATTTTTGATTATTTTATGTAAATGATTATTAAGATTTTTATTATTATATTAAAATGTCTTCATTACCTTGGTACTCTCAACTACTCTAAGGTCGACTGGCAAAAAAAGCCTAAAGGCATTAAGTCCGCCTCTGTACATTTATATACATTAAGTATTAAATAAATAAATACATATACCATTCAAAATAAAGAAGCTAGAGATTCCAACACAAAAAAAGCAAAAGTTATCACTACAGAAGATTACAATAAAAAAGTCCAATCTTTTACAGCGAGGGACTAAACAGAGTTGATACATACCTGATGTATATAAGACCCCAGTGTCAGTGAGACAGTCGAGCTACATATATTTGCCTTTTAGTCTCGTGAACGCAATTGTACTTTTGACTTCGAATGCAGGGAACTATTTAAATAAAATTTAATCCAACCAAAAAATAGACTGTTAGTTTCTTGCCTGTTCTTCTGGAGAAGACTCTCCCAATTTACGAACGGAAGTTGCAAATTTTTTTTCATTTTTACACTTTTAGTTCGGTCATGCTGAATTTTTTTTGCCTATGAAGGCTTATATAGAATAAATATGTTTTTCATATTGATTTTGAGTCTTCATTATCATTGAACATTGCAAAACATGCACACATGCAGATCGAAAAACAAATCGCATAGACAAAAAAGAATAGCGTATAGAAACAAAATGGCGCCACCGTCTTTGCGGAAAAGCGTAAAACTATCAAATTTTCCTAATATTAATTTTAATATAAATAAAAAAAAATGTATTTTATTTCAGCTGCTAGAAGCAAATCAGCAACATTTTAAATACAAAAATAAGCATATCATCAGAAACATAAACACACATACAGAACCTCATTTTCTCACAAATACGTTGTCCCCAACGAGGGGATAAAGCCTAACCTAACTATTTCAGGCCCATCAGGGCCTTGGTCAACAACGCTGGCCCACTGTGCATTGGCTGAATACATACGTCAATTTCTCTACAGATCTATGCACGTCGCCTAACCATGTTTTCCTTCACCTTTGGAGCATCAGATATATATGTATATCTTTATTATTATTATTACTTTAAAAATACTATATATATATATATAAATATATATTTCTTACAGTTTAGTTTGTACTATGTTCTTACTTAAGCTGTGAAATTATTCTATATGATTCTTAATATTTACTCAAATTAATATCAGCAATATATGATTTAATATTCAAATGGGAAGGAACTGGCTATTGACACACAGCTAGCGCTAGTTTGGTAGCCAGGGCTTGATATGGAATTGTATTGTGTCTGAATTCAATAAATGATTTTGTTTGTTTTGTTTGTTTGATAAATGTACTTTTTTTTTATTACATATTTGAGTGCATTTGACAACGATCTCACCTGATGTTAAGTGAAGATGTTGCCTAAGGTGGAACACGCAAACTCAAATTGTGCCTATTTACTCTTGCCTTGTAAATCCCTATATTATAAGTATCGGGGAACAAAGACGCAGGTAGGGAATTCCATACCTTGGCGGTTCGCATAATGAAGGACGAGGCGAAACGAGTGGTACGAAGATGTGGAATATCGACCACATACTATCTAATGAAACTAATAATTTATAAGCAAAGGTCGGAATCAGGTAGTTATTTTTGTACTTGCATGGAAATGTTCATATGAATGTGGACCTTCCCGGGATTTCTAATGGACAATCCCGTGTGGCCAACAATATATAATAATAAAAACCCCAGAGATAGATAAATAAAACAATAGCTATTTATTATACAAGAGTGGAAAGTTCCTTTTTAACCGCGTGCTCGATTTGGATGACCGAGCAAGCGAAGGATTCTAAATTAGAATCCTGAGCGTCAGCGAGGGACACAAACGAGCACAAGGTGAAAAATCTTTCCACTCGAGTGCAATACGTAACTTTTCATCCCACCTCAGCGAGGAAATGACAAAATGAAAAAGAAAACAATTTATAATGACAAATTATATTAAGCAATAAAACGTGAAAAACTAGAATGGCGCGAAGCACGCAAATAAAACAAAGAAACCAAGAAGGTCCAAATTTAAATTTTTTCACAATTTAAAAAGTTCTAATCATAAATTTGGCACCATAGAGGTTACATTAAATAGGTTTAATGACGTTTTGAATTTACAATTATATTGAGTACTCATTATATGTGATGTTCTAAATTCAAAACTACTTTGCCGCTCAAGCGAATAAAATAGAACTTTCCAGCCAGATTTCGAAGCGCAAAATTACACTTTCCGAGGTGGTGGGATGAAAATATAATTAACAAACAATCTAAAGCAAATTCTCATAGGCATATTTCGCCTTTTTTATAAATACGAGCGAATACTTTTGCTTCTAGCCTAGACTCGTGAGGTTATTCAAACAGCCCATCAGAATCATTTTCCTTGTCCAATTCATGGCCATTAACATTTGAAGTGTTCGCTTCCGAAATTACAGTATAACTTTTGTGACAATTAAAATATATAACCATTAGTTTAAATTGTGTAAAAGTAAATAACTTTTTATTTAAAAAATTACGGGATTTTATTCTGCTTTTTAAAATTAATCTGGGGATTTGAGGCATCTGCATTGAATTGCATACCCCGGCTGCAGAGAGCCGGCGGTTATGTGGAGCTCTCCTCCCCAGAAGGAGAAGGCCTACCCACTAAAAACTTCAGCGATGGCCGTCCTCAGGCATGTAGGGAGCCCCCGGGAACGCCAAGCGACTTCCGGGAACCCCTAGCCTCGGCTCCCCTGCTGATGATACAGGGGAGCCCTCCTCGGAGAGGCTACAATTCTGACCCGTTTATAAGTCAGACTATTATTTTATTATATTAAAAAATGTAATATAATGGGAATTTATTGTACAATATAGCGGAGCATTGGTGGCCTAGGCACTGGTCAGGCACTGGTCTAGGCATGAATCGGTAAGTTCATGAGACCAAAGATCGAACTAGTCAGGCAATGTATTTGGAATTTCATAAATACATTTCAACATCTGACGCTCTTACATTGAAGAAAAGCATCGTGATAGTCAACCAATCCGCGCTGGGCCTCCGTGGTTGACTAAGGCCTAATCACCCTAACATAGCTAGGATAGGCTCCTCGGTAGCTGTGTATATGAACTGTGATCATGAAAGGTATTCTAAGCGATAAATATATAATCACAATAATGATAAATTAAACTGGATATTAGTAGTCGAGGAATTCAATTAGCAACCCATCGAACTTCGTTGAGCCGACACTATAAAAGCAACGAATGTTGCTATGACAATGTTGCACACTAAGGTATACAGGTAACAAAAAGGCATCATTTTACATTTTGGATACAGAAATGAAGATTTGACCCTAACTGCCAATCCCTTTTGTTTTGATATTATCGATTACTGACATACCATTTTTTACAGAAGGCTCTGAAAATACATCTACAATTTTTTTATTATTTTGAATGCTGCACCGTTGAGGTTACCGTATACGATGCTGAATATTTCTCCCAAAACTAATAAACACTCTCACATAAAACAAAGAATCGTATATCATAAAACAATTATTCACTATATACACATTATGCAGGATAACAAAAATACAAAAGACCTACATTTAACTATAAATTTCAGCAAAATAAAACTGTAACGAATACATTTAATGTTATCGCTAGCAGACTAGTTGATAAATAATATTAATTAGACTGTTTCAATTATTTAAAAATGCATCTCAGACAGAATACATAATTTCTTTACACATCTCGATAAAGGAAATCCGCAATCGCTCCAGTTGTATATTCAAAAAATAATACAAATAAATTTATCAAGAATACAAAAATTACATAGTTTAAATAAGACTAATAAATCATAAAATTGATCAAATCTCCAGTTATTAGAAAAAACGGGCCATGTTTAATTCATAGATGATTGTCTATCAAAGATTAAGTCAATGAAAATGTGTGAATGTAATGAAAAACATTATGAAATGGGAAACCAACATTTAAAATATCTTCATATATTTTTTTTAGATGAAAACGTAATATTATAAGCTAATATTTAATATAAAAGAGAACTCTATAGAAATGTTTACTACATGCCGAAGAAAACATTAATAAACAATATATTAACAGCTCAAACCACGCATGCAAGACATCAAGGGAAATATTTAATAAATACACAGAATCTAACAAGGCAACAAACAGAAACATATAAAATTAGAATTTCACTACAAGCAAATTACTTTGTATAATCTTAAGAAAATCTCACACGTCACAATAAGTAGTTTTATAAAATACTAGCAACCCGCCCCGGCTTCGCACGGGTGCAGTGAAAAAATGGTTATGGTGGGTTATCCCTAAGAGATAGACATATACCATCGCGGACTTTTTTGTGGATTTTTGTAAGTTGTACAATACTGTAGTACATTATTTTGGTCTATCTCGTAGGTTCAGCCAGCGTTTGCAATATAAGCGCAAAAAAACGTGCTTATTTACGACATCACATTAGAAACCTTTAAATTTATCAGTGTTTCTCTACTATATTATGCATTTACTAGCTGGCCCAACAGACGTTGTCCTGTCAAATGTCTCAAATGTACAAATGTTTTTTAAATAAATAATTTAGCTGAAAAACAATATCTATATGACCGTATTGTGATCTAAACCATTCTCAAGCCCCCTGGAATACACACAAAAATTTCATCAAAATTGGTCCAGTCGTTTAGGAGGAGTTCAGTCACATACACACGCACACAAGAAATATATATATTAAGATTATATTACAAAACCTTCCTTAAGAATCACTCTATCTATTAAAAAAAACCGCGTCAAAATCCGTTGCGTAGTTTTAAAGATCTAAGCATACATATACGGACATACAGCGAAAGCGACTTTGTTTTATACTATGTATTGATAAGATTAGTTGATAACGACAAACATAATAATAAGAGAAAATGTTTTGACAAAAGGTAACGGGCAAATTTTACATGTGTTACAGTAAATATTTTAACATATTGTTTGGAACAACGAATAAAGAGGTGCATACTCTGAATCGCTCTTGCACGTATCAGCTGGTACAAGTACTGGATTAACAATCAATGAACAAAAATAAGCATAACGGAACTGAATTTGTTCCTTAATAACTAAACGAAATAATATTTAATCTGTTAGTAGTCTGTTTCAAAGTGTGGGTCGTGAAGCTGAGCCCTCTCACCGAGGACTTCTTCCCTTTATCCAAAACCAAAGGAATCTATACCACAGTATTGCTGGGCGTGTCTATGCTAGCACTTAGGTACCTACACACGTCTGCCACACAATAGCAGATTCTATTCCTTGTTCTGGGTTAAATTAAAGGGTACTTTGAACTTTTTGACAATATATATTGAGGTTTTTATGCGTCTTGTCGATTTGGGAGCGTTCAAGTATTACGTAACGCAATTTTTGAAGATTTTTTACAATTTGTAGCTCGCCGTAATGTTTTTTTGTAACCCCCAATGTAAATGTTACGTAACGTTAGAGATCATTTTTACCCTAAAGTCCCAAAAAGTAATGAATACTAACAACGAAAACAACAATAAAATGACGTACAATACAATCTAGGGATTCCCTGTGAAATATAGACAAAAATATTTGCCAACTTCCGAGAACAAATTAAAAATGACGACCACAGAAATACAATCGAGGGATTGCCCTGAAAAGGATTGGCAATTTGGGAGTTTTAATTCCCCAATAATTTATTTAAATAAAGAAACAATGTTACTTAACGTGTTGTAAGAAAGACCCCGCTTTTGTAACGCATCGTAACGTTTTACGAGACCCCCCCCCCCCCCACAAATTGCGTTACGTAATACTTGAACGCTCCCTTTACTGTAAATCTCACAGGAACCACATGTACCATCTGATGCAGTCTGCTCATCAATGTTAGTTATTAAAAAAATTTATAGTAAATGGTCAGTTACACTTTGGCAGTTCGCAATGGCGGCTTACCCGAGGGGTCCTTGAGCCAGGGCGGCGGCTGCCCCATGAAGGGCGGGTGCGAGGGCAGCCCGTTGGACGCGGGTATGGTGGGCCCGCCGCCCATGTTCATGTTCATGTTCACGGGGCCGCCCATCGGCATGTGGCCCGACAGCCCCACCTGGCCTGTCCATCACACATTTTGTTTAATACCACCAACTCATTCATTAACCAAGTTACAATTTTACAAGCTTTTATATTAGCTTCACTTGTAACTATGTAAGAAAATCTTGGAATCTTAATTAGACCCACTTCCCGGTCTCCGATTGAGCTGAAATTTTGCATGCACGTGTAAGTCGGATGACAATGCATGGTTATGTGTGTGACGTCATTCTGAAGCCAACATGGCGGATCAATTATTTTTAATGCACCCCTACAATATGGGTATCAAATGAAAGGGTTTGCTAAACTTGGTTTTTTAGTCAGAAAATAAATTAAAAGGAATTCCTTTTTTTATTAAAATTGTAATAAAAAACATGCGCTAAAAAGAACAAAATAAACTTTTACATATAAAGCTTGTCGTTAAAAGTATTCTATAAGTAAGTAAATATCACGATATTTTTTTTAAATTTTAACAAGCCCAGCTGTTCTCCATTGATATGATAATTATAACTACCATCTTTCCATCTGTTACCAGAGGATATGTCAAGTGGAACCCAGATAAAGGTACTTTGGAAGACATATTGTACTCGTGCCCCAAATCACCTCCTATTGTTATTCATTAAGTTGTCAACACATTGAAGACCCGTTCCCTTATTCCCATCGGGTGCAAGTCGAATATTTAACATATATTTTTATATCTACATATAGATAACAATGTACTGATTCTGACAACTTTTATACGTATGTACTGTATGACTCCCTTGAATATTTAACAAAACTATAATTTTAAATGAACGCTGGCATGATATAAAAGCATTGTCAAGGAAATACAAGTTTGTTTTAAGAACTTTTTGCTGGCATATTAAGATATTTTGGATAACACAGCATATTTTTTTTTTGTTAAAAATCATCACCCCAGTCTTATGTATGCTCTGTTTGTTCTAGTCAGCAACATTGAAATCCTTAGTCTGCATGTGGAATTTCTATGTTACCGACTGGAACAAATTTTTGTAGGTCATACAAAATATTGCACCTTTAGAATTAAAGTGACCTAATCCAAAATTCTTTTGGTATCAAATTATAATACATTAAGTTGTACATTAATTGACATATTTTTTATTGTTAATGGTAGTATATGAATTGTTTTCATGATTGTATACTAAACTAATCTGTAAAACTAATTAGAACAAGAATTTTGGATTAGGTCACTTCAATTTTAAAGGTGCGATATGTCTCCTGCGGGAATTGAACCCGCGACCATGTCGTCGAAATTGGTTAGAAAGAATTATGTCAATAAAGCTTTGTCTATACCAAATCTGTGGTTATACGTTTCAATGCTATCACTGAAAATAATGTAGGGGTGTACATTATTTTCATTTGAACTCAATATTAGAAATGCTGTTTAGCCCTGCATGAATAACAATTATTTGATATAAAGTACTTTGAACTTGAATATTTCTTACTGCAAGCAATAGTATTTATAAACAATTTGATAATGCTGCATTACACAAATATAAATGTGTATTATATTAATCTAACTTGAGCTTTCGTGTGAAGCAATAAAACGCAAAAGAGAATGCCAAGATCTGCCCAAGGATTAATTTAAGTTACAGTAATTACACATTTATGAAAAAAATTTAATTAAATTACAGATCCTAACAACAAATATAAAAATCTAAAAAGCTGGGGAAAAAAACTACATTTAATAGTTGTTAATGGAATTCTATGCCTTTTCCTAGTCGGAGAATTTAAAGCTTATTTTTTTTAAAGAATTTTATTGGCCACTGGATACAAGTCCTTTTAGCCAACATAAACCTATTGGACCTAAGTCGAATGCTTTTTTAGTATAGGTAATAGTTTTTTTCTTTAATTGTTGTTCTGTTAATTTTTTATGTTCAATAGTGTTATTTAATCATTCATTTTAGTAAGAATGAGTTCTCAATAAAAGGCTTTTAGGAATAAACGCATTTTACTTCTGATGCAAAATAATAAAAATATTACGTTAGTTAATAACATGTATTTACATATATCAAGAAGTGCACTGTAAATAGAAATGTAATATTTGGTCTGTAAAGTCATCTTTATTTACGAATCCGTAAATAAAGATGACTTTGATAGATAGCCTCAATCGTGTGTTCTAATAAAGTATGAGCGTTACTTGAACTGGATTTAAATTTGTTTTTTTATAGTTAGAACAATTAGTTGTTGTTATTATTGTTTTTAGGATATAGTAGATGGCTACTAAAAATTGCATCTTATAAAAAAGTCTAAGATAAACTTAATATTTGTGAAAAAAAAAATCATATTGTTTATACCATCATAACTACCGATCCTCTGCTTTAATATAATTTATCTTTTATTATTTCAAAAGTGCAGATGTTTAGCTATCATTTCATATATAAATTATGTTTGTAACTGGAAAAAATTTGGTGGGGCATGGCGCCATAGAAATCTTGGCATTGTCTTTTGGTTGTAGTATGAGCAAATGCATGAAAAATTATCTAATTTATAGTTAGCCAAAACATTGACAGGGGCTAGCACTTATGCAAGATAAGTAGATGTAAGCAAATAATGAATAGAGAAATAGTGAGCAGTTACCGTTGGCCACCATGGCCTCCACCTCGGCCTGCGTGAGCACCTTGAGCGCGGGCCCCTCCTGCGGCCGCGTCCACGTGGTCTCACGCGTGCGTGCGTGGTAGTAGTACGACTTGCCGTCCTCGGACTTAGTCTCCACCCACAGCTCGGGCGTGGGTTGCTGGCAACACACATTTTCAATGATAAATCACATATTATACTATACCATAGCTTACAAACAAACAGTCGAACCAATATAATAGTGTTCGAAAGTCTGTCTAACTAGTAATTACATTGACAGCCAGATAACTATTTTTGGCAAGGTCACATTTTGGGCTTTTACGCCAACAAAGTTGATATCGCTGTTGTAATAACATACACTAACACCAATTCAAAACTGTTTACATATTCACCATAATTGTATATCACTGTAAAATTCTAAATTAGATGTGTTTCAATTAAAATATATATGTGCAGTACATAAATTGAACACTTACAATATTGGGCGGCGGCATCCCTGGGGGAGGAGGCCCACCAAACGGTGGCGGCTGCCCCATCATGTTAGGCGGTGGCCCCATGGGTCCCCCGGGCGGCATCATGCCCGGCGGGGGGCCGAACGGCGGCGGGCCGCCCATCATACCGGGCGGCGGACCCATGGGTCCCCAATTATTATCAAAATTTGGTCCATTGTTCGGTCCAAAGCGAGGTCCTCCACGACCTCGAAAGAATCCACGACCCCGCATAGGAGGCCCACCCGGTCCGTAGCCCCGGCCCCGAAATCTGAGCGGCGGAGGGGGTCCGTTCATCCAGGCGGGGGGAGGCCCGCCCCGGCCGCGTCTGTAGGAAGGAGTACAAATCAGTAATGCTACAAATAAATCATAGTCAAAATGAATTCAAACTATTGCATTTGATAAACAGAAGCACAAAACTTGTAAGATGACAGTCTACTGTGATGATTAGATGGCATACTGATGAACCATTGAATTCAACTGAATTCCTTTATATAACTTATCAGTATGTTTCACTGAAATTTCATAACAGATGTGACAAAAATATCAAATAATCTTTATTAAACATAGATCTGTACAGGGCACTTATTGATGTTAAATTAAATAGAAGCCTTGTTTTATGCACATACATATGAAAAAAGAAATGAAAAGAATTAACACTGACTTAAAATCAACACTAGGTGTCTAATCCTGCAAATGCTAAGATGACATATAAGTATATGTATAATATAGTCACTCTTCTGTCAACTCAAAACTAATTTGTATACATTTCATATGTATTAAATAAAAAGTTGGTTATACTATATATAAGGATATATAGTATTCCATAAGAGCATTGAGTTCAATTCATTCAAAAGTGCAGTATCCTGAGAAAATCCCAATAGAATGAACATAACACTAAAGATAAATTTCAAGGCGGCTGAGTATATTGCAAATTATCTTGTTTATTTGCTTCTGCTACATACCTTTTTGCTTTATTAATGAATACATGTTATCTGTAACTGCTTAAACCACAGTAAACTAATGGTTGTATTTGTTAAAACAGGGTATGATGTATAATATTGTACATATAATTTCTTCAGCAAGTATTGTCTATAGACATAGCTCATCTTTGGGAGATAATAATTGTATATCTGACAAAACTAATAATAATATTAACATTCAGATATATTATATATCTATCATTTCTTTGGCAAGTTTATACTTATATACCTATACTACCACACAGTAAAATTGTTGTTTTGAACTTGAGTAAACTTTGTCTGCGCTAAACACAATTCTTTGTAACTACAATATATGTTTAATTTATAAAATATTTAAATGATAGTTAAAATTAATAAATAGTTCTGTATATTAGAACTTTTAATTTCATATTTATTACCTTAACGCAAAATAGACATAGTACTCTCCCAATTTCTGACAGAACAGTAGTCCTGTGAGTCAATTTGATCTTATATTTGTTTGATGTCAATATATGCCTATGTTTAATAAAGATTATTTTGATTATGTTATTCAATAATTGTGGTGTGGTATTTATTGTTTAAGACTGACCAAAAAATTGATTTCTAAGGTTTGTTGTAGATCATTGTTAGTGTGTAGTGTTGGAACAAACTCTTGTCATCTATACTATAGCCAAGTTCAATAAAGAATTAATGTAAAGAATCCTATTTAGGGATATCGCAACTAAATCATAATAAAAAATATATATTTCATTTTATTAACAGAATATTACAGACAGAACTAAAATACATATAATTATATTGAGTATCCATGCAAAACAATAGCTAGTTTGTATAACTTATACAAATCAATATAAGTTAGTTGAATATTATAATTATAAAGTAAATATTATTATAATCACTTAATAAAAAGGCGAAATGCTAGCAAGATGCACGTGGAAATGCGGTCAAAACAATACAAATGTGCTAAAATGAACGCCTGAAGCCGGTTGGGCGCGAAACCTTTGATAACAAATTCAATACTATTTTTGACGATTACATTTGTTCGGTCTATCTCACTAACCTGAAATTTCCACGACCTCTGCCTCTAAAACCATCGTCATCCTCGTAACCACCCTCATCATAATTCATCATATCTGAATAATCCTTGTTATCGCCGATTCCATCATTCATCATATCACGATTCTGCATGTCACTCATGATTGAGTCCTGCGATTCCATATATTCATCGCCCATTTTCACTAATATCACTTAGTCCACAATAATTATCATCACTGATTATTTGTTCTCAAATACCACATTTCATTGAACCATTACAAAACCTCAAAAACGGAAATAACAAATGTCGATCCAAAATGGCGACTGTGCAAGCTTCGGGTAGTGATGTCCAAAGGTGTCGAGTAAATCGCTTAAGGACAAATTAATCGATTACATATTTAGCTTTAAAGTACCTATATTTTATTCTATTTTCTGTCCATATAAGCCAGTAGGGTCATTAGGACCAAAGGCTTAGGCTGAGTTTAGTCGGTAGGTCTGGTGGGTCGAGCCGCCTCGATTCACCAGGAGTCCGACATAATCAACGCATCCCTGCTTGCCTGTTGCGTTGGTATCCATGACGGATTCTCAGCCTCCTCTCCTGAGGAAAAAAAAATCTATTTTCCATGTAAAATATTTCAACGTAAAATATTTCCTTAGCGATCCCCCCAATCAATTAAGGCAGGGCCTTCAAGACCAGCAAGCGGCGGCGGCTGAGCCGTCGCGCGCCCTTGCCATCCCCTTCTCGGCAGCTTTCTGATTAACCACGAGTAGGTTCCCATCAATATAGGCCGGAGCCACTTTGCTATATCGTGCCCCTTATGCATATGTTATCTTTATAGGGGAGCGGACTGCCCCTCTTCTAAGGTACGGTCTTCCCTATCACGTCAAGCCATAGGGTCATTAGGATCAACGTCTTATGCTGAGTTGAGACATCTTATTTATTTTTTTTATTATTTTATATCCATCTGTTTTATACTTTTCACACTACAGATACACTGGAGACTGGGACTAAATCTTGATATGTCCATCTTAGATAATCGTCAAATATTGTAAAAGCTAGAACGTCGGTGGCGCTGTGGTTTCGGCACTGATCTGTGCGCCGCATAGAATCGGGAGGCCCGCGTTCTAATCCCCACCGTGTACCAATGTGTTTTTCGTTCCGAATTTCATATGTACATTTATCCAACGCTCCTACGGTGAAGGAAAACATCGTGAGGAAACTTGCGTACATCTGCGAAGTGATTCAAAGGTGTACGTAGTCAATCAACCCGCACTGGGCCAGCGTGGTTGATTAAGGCCTAATCGCCCTAACATAGTTAGGGCAGACTCGAGCCCCTCGGTGGGGACGTATATGAGCTGTGATGATGATGAAAAGCTGCAAGTTTGTTAATATTTGCATGTCTATCCCTTACCCTAGATGCCTTAAGACAAGCCTTATAGCGCTCACTTTGCTTGTAAGAAAAAATTATTGTGAGCGGACTCTTCTATCGACCTAGGACCTACTACTCAAGGACTGTTCCGCTCCAACAGCTGTCTTTTCTGCAAACCGTGTGCAGCACCACTTGCCTTATTTGGATGGGGGCTACTCGAGGCCAAGCAGAAGGCTGTCGAGAAAAGGATAAGGGTGATTGCGTCTGTGGCATCTATAGCGCTACAGATGCCACCGCTAGCAGAGCTTGAAGATAATGGGTTAATTGGTCAGGAGGTTCGGCTAGGACGGTGATATCCTCATCTGGAAGGTAAAGAAATATAACATAATAAAAAATATCGATATATCGATGAAATAAAATCAATTAACAAAATTGGTATGTTACTCGATTAAACAGACATTCCTAGGTTTGTAGGATAAAAAAAATCGAAAAGAATTATCGATGTTTCTTACCATTATTGATAATTATCTCCATCCAAGCCGTAAGGCCCTTATGGCCCAGGCTTAGGCTGAGTTTATTCGGTAGGTTACGTGGCTGGACCGTTCCGGTCGCGTGGAGTCCGACATAACCTCCGTGACACTTTCCGTTGCGGGAGTATCCAGGGTACGTGTCGTGCTCCTTGTGAGGATTCTCAGCCTTCCTCTCCTAAGGAAAAAAACAATCATAGGGTCTAATTAAATGAAACAAATTATTTTTATAAAATCCATTTATTATCTCAAAGGACCGTAAATCTACATCGTAGTCAGCTTTAGTAGCAATTGAACAATCTTGTGATTGTATGATTAAATCGTTTTCATCAATATTATCAAATCGAATGTCTCGTTCCCAATCGCCGTCCATTAATTTTCTGCATAATTATATAATGTGAAAAAAGGTGATAACATAATTATCACCTTTTTCCAGTTTTCAGCAGATACATTGTCTACCGCACTTTTTAGTAGTTGCAACATTTTATTTGCTATGTACGGTGGTGTTGTGTTGTGTTTGGCAGCGTAACCTTTGACTTGGGCCCAGATAAGCTCATTTGGATTATAATGGCAGTGGTACGGGGGTAACCATAGGACAGTGTGACCATTTTCGTGGGCGATACCATCTAAAATATACGTTGGAGTATTTAGTTTGCAGCCATGTAATCATTTCTAACTTTCTGTTTGTTGAAGTTGGTGGTTTTTGCCTTTGGACTGAGTGATATGGAGCGTTAAAGCCATGTGGAATCAAAAACAAAGACGGCATGCCAGGCGTTTAACCAATGTAGGAGACTAGTCGGCAACAAATGGGGCCTTAACCCAAAAATCACACTTTGGTTATATACCGCAGTAATAAGACCCTGTATAACTTATGGATCATTAGTATGGTGGCCCAGAACACAACTAATCACAGCAAAAGCGAAACTACAAAAACTACAACGCTTAGCAACCATATCCACTACTGGATGTATGAAGACCACACCATCAAGACTCCCTGGAATACCTCTTGCAACTAAGACCCTTAGACCTAGTAATACAAGAGGAGGCGAAATCAGCTGCTCTAAGACTGAGATCGCAGGGACTTTGGAAAAACAATACAGGAAAAACACATACGATAATCCTAGACTGGAGCACGAAAGACACTCCTCTTCTAGATGCACCCATGGATAGAATACCATGTCAACATATATTTGACAGGAAATACCATATCCAACTAACAGCAGAATGGAAAGATTATTCTAACATCCAAGAAGTTAGGATATACACCGACGGCTCCAAGACCATTTCTGGAACCGGGGCCGGCGTCTTTTCAAATGACCTAAACATCAAACTATCCATAACCTTAGATAAACGAAATACAATCTTCCAAGCAGAATGCATTGGCATCACCCGAGCGGCACAGGCGATTGCGGCCAGAGGTCTTACAAACTCAAACATAAAGATAATCTCGGATAGCGCATCGGCCTTACAGGCCCTCCAAAACAATACTATCAACTCTGTCCTCATACTGGAGTGTCATAATACGCTCCAAGCCATTGCAGATACAAACCGGGTAATCCTGCAGTGGATAAAAGGACACAGCAACTCACTCGGAAACGACGCGGCAGATGAGTTGGCAAAAAGAGGCTCCAACACGAAAGTGTATGGACCAGAACCCCTAATGCCCATTCCACAGGCAGAAGTAAAAGCCTGGCTGCGCAAGAGAACAGAGGAACTACACCTAAAAGAATGGACAACTAAGAAGGGGTGCAAGCGAACGAAGGAAGCAGTCCCGGTACCTTCCAAGAAGCTTGCCCGTTCCCTTATCAAACTAAAGAGAGACAAGATCCGAAAGGTCATAGCCACCATAACCGGACATTGCCTTTTAAACAAACACCTGTACACAATAGGTATAACAGACAGCCCCCTGTGCAGAGGGTGCATGGAGGCTGAGGAAACGCCACAACATGTTCTTATGGAATGTGCAAGTGTGGCCGACCAACGGAGAAACTTCTCCATTCCCCGGCGTCCCTGCCAGAAGCATGCAGCAGCCCACAGAGGCTGCTAGCGTTCTGGAGGAACTGGGATGGATGGAGTAGGAAGAAGGCAGGAGCCTTCTATCATACGCACAATGGCCCAATCGTGAGGCTAAGTGCGGTGGAGCCCAGCCAAACTAACTAACTAACTATGGAGCGTTATCCATAATAATATAATGTGGCTCCTTTTAAATTATACCTAACAAATTTAAAAACCACTCCTTAAACTTTTCTACATTCATCTCCTATGATATTCAGACGTGATTTTGTCTTTTTTTATATTTGTGTATTAACGTCTTTGGTTGACGAATACGTGTCATATATTTATTTATTTAATAGTAGACAGAAAAATACAGGATTAGTACGCAAATAATAATATTGTAAACCCGACCGTTTACAACAAATTTTATATACAAAATCGTCAGTATATATTTTGCGTTCACGATAATTCATCGCATCACTAATTGGCTGTATGCCCATAAATAATGATATTGACCGGTTCTGTGTGTGCTAGTACGAAATTCAGTACTTTATGAGCATGATTTTAGTGACAGTCGTCAACGATATCAAGCTGCATTTTAAAGACTATTTTAAGATAGTATTTCTCAAACAAAATCTCAATAAAAACAAAGGGATATGAATTTTATGAAACTACGGATGTTAAATATTCACAGAATTGTACTTCGCTTGATATGTATGATATAACTAATAATTTCATTACTAGTAGTTACAGGAGCTAGCCTCTAAGCGAGGAGATTGGATAAACGACAGATTTTTTTTGCGGTGAACACTAAAATTTGCGTCTTTGGGGTTAAATTAGACCAGATTAAAACTACATAATTACTTCAATCTGATATTTTTTATACAAAAGTATCTATTGGGTTTGTCTCACTGTCATCCGTACTACAAAGAATGTCGTTGATTTGCAACATATTGAAACGCAGCAGACAAAGGAGGACTCATTTGGACGTATTCAATTAGTCGCAGTT
This sequence comes from Scirpophaga incertulas, assembly GCA_036419045.1. Taxonomy (NCBI): domain Eukaryota; kingdom Metazoa; phylum Arthropoda; class Insecta; order Lepidoptera; family Crambidae; genus Scirpophaga; species Scirpophaga incertulas. The sequence continues at coordinate 192,019 of CM071636.1, read as the reverse complement.
GCAGTATCATTACAACAAGATTTATAAAAATAAAAAGCAAGCATAGAAGTAAGGATGGTTGTCGCTATCTACACGGATTTATAATGAATGATCCTTACCTTCTGTTAAGTATGCAATCAAAATCTGTACCTAATCTGTGGTATAGGTATTTGTATTATCTGAGGATGGTAGGAAGATTGCTCTGCTGAATAATTATTATAGAAATATCAAAAAATAGAAGATTGTGTGAAGTCTATTGTATCTGTGTTTATTGTAATATTGTCATTTAATATATGTATTTTCATTGAAAACATATTTATTTATAATAAACTTATTTTAACTAATGACATAAATACTATATTCTAAGCTTAAAACTACTTAACGACTAAAAATTACTACAAATAAAATATACAAAATTTTTTTTTAATTTTCATTTATATATATATATATATATATATATATATACTAGCGACCCGCCCCGACTTCGCACGGGTACAATGCAGATACTAAATACACTGCAAAAAACCTGTAAACGTTTTATAATATTAAGATTTATCATAGCAGCGCCATCTATTGATTACTTACTCAACCCAGTCGAAAGGTATCGACATCTGTTAGAATCATTTGGAGTTAACAGATAATTGTGACTGTCAAATAATAACAGCAAAATAATTAGCAATAAATTAAAATTGCAACGATAATTTGAGATTTAAACTATCCTATCTCTCAAGTTGGATCGAACTGCACATGATGTGCGAATTTTATTATATATCGGTTAAGTAGTTTAGGAGTTCATTGAGCACAAACATTGTGACATGAGATTTATATATATTAGATATATATATATATATAATATTATATATATATAATATATATATATATATATATATATATATATATGTAACACATCGGTGCCCACGATACAAGCATTAATTTATTGAGTGCGGGTAAAATAAAAATCTAATGTAATTCTATTGAGTCAACTAAAGTGTCAACAATCCACAGTGAATAATAAATATTTTTATTTATAAATCTGATATAACCAAGACGAGCCGTGGTACAAGGGATAGATAAAGAAAACTCAGTACATTCTATAGCAGTGCATTTAATAAAATAAAAACGAGTGAGCACAACGAGGCGGACAAGGCGCCCCCCCCCCCCCCCCGCGCCCTCCGCGCGCCCCGCTTCGGACTGAAGGTTGCGCCACCTTGTAACTTTGGTAAAATGGCTGGATTTTGGACACTTCGGGATTCGTTCGAGGACAGCCGCCATTTATTATCTTTCCTTGACACACTTACTGCAAAAATGGCTTAACATAGCGGTGTAAAATCTGGGGATATTTTAAAAACGTTTATAATATTTCATGTATATTGGCATTTGTAAATTAACCCCATATTTTAATTAATCGAACTGATGTTGTCGTAATATAAATGAATTGACGGCTGCCATCAGTGGGTAACATAACACCTCCAGAATGCGTAGTGATAACAGGGCAAACAGCAAAATATTCAAAAAGAGAAATAGACAGTACACACAATTTCAAGGAGCATCTAGTTACAAGACGATCGCCTATTCCAGTTACTTTAGCTGTCCACTCGTCACTACTGGTCTTTTCACATGTTGCCCAGTTTAGCATATCAGTAATACAGAGAGAGTACATTTAATTCGCATAAAAACTCACAATACAAAGATTTGAAATCTATTACCAATATCCAGAGTGGGCAGGGAAACGGCCAGTGTCCAAACACTATAAAAGTTCATTGAGTTTCATTTATACACAAATGTAGAAAAAATACAATTATTTATCATACACAGTAAATATAGAACGAGGAAATCAATGATCGTTTTCACATTGAACAACACGAGTGGTCGAGGTGTAGGCGGGTTGCCAGTACAAACCTCTTCATTTGGCGAACTGTAGCCACTTCAGTTCACTTCCCATTATGACAAGGTGACTTTTTATCCTTACAATTTTAAATAACAAAGACTTTTGCTGACACCCAGTCTGATATAATGAAATTTTGAACAGTGCAAATTCTGTAACAGATCGTTTCATCTGGACGATCATTGTGTCGAAAGAAATACTATTACTAGCTTCAACATCGAGATGAAATGCTGCCATCATATTAAAAAATTCTAATGATAAAAATACAATAAGAGATATTAAATTGAATACATTTTATTGCCAGGGAATTTATTAATTTTAAACAGCATCAAATACTTATTATTAATAACTTTTCCACTCAATAAAATTGCCACATTTCTGTCCACCAACCGACCACACAGTGCTGAAGCAATACCGATCCTTAAGTCTAGCGCAATAGGGACCATTGTCCAGCGGTGTGGGAAGACAATATCATTATACAATTCACACATACAAGTGGTATTGCTATATTACATTGAATTTACCGCTACATTGAATTATTAGTACACAGTGATCGAAGAAATGTTACAATATCTGATCATCAATGTATTATTTATTATTCAAGTATTAATATTTCAACCATTGCTTCGGGACAAAAGCGTAACACAATAAAAACTTACAATAAGCCAGCATTTGAATACGCAATTCCAAAAACTAGCACAAGCCGGCACGGTTTGGTACCAAAAACTGATATGTCCCAACTAGGTTAAGACCTCACTAGGTCATGTACTCATTATAATAACATTTAACAAAATAAAAAACTAGGGTTAATCTAAATAATACAATAAGCTGGAAGGCCTCCGTCCTAAAATTATTTTTTACGTAAACATAAAACCAAACCAATTGTATCGATGATACAATAAAAAAATATTAAATAATATATAACAAAAATTTTATAAAAAATAACGTAAATCATATAAGTCACCCAAACTTTACAGGAGAAAACAAAACAAAGTAAGGGGGCAGACAAAAGTTTCAATTTTTTATGTTACGTTAAAGCTTTTGTAATAAACACTACACTTAAATATTCTACATGAAAACAAATCATTGCGAACTTATGCTTAATACATTTTAAAACACAAAATGTTAATTATTAATCTAACATCTAGTATTGCCAGTGAATTACACATTCAATAAAACTCATTACACATAAAAAAAAGGAAAATTTGTCAATACAAAACGTAGACGTTACAACTTAGTGAGCACACGACCCAGTGATCCCAGTGTGAAAATCAACAAGACTTACTAATACCGCAAACACGTCACACTATTTACTTTAAACCCTAACACAGTCACAACTAAGCTGAAAAGCCGAGAGTACGTGGAATCACAATGTAATATAACAAAACAAGACCGATAAAAAACAAACCCTAGTCAATTAGATAATAAAAATGAAAATAAAGTAGCAAGTAATAATGATTACATAAGGGAAGCTCGTACAGGCGATGCAATAATTAAACTAACAAAACTTAACTAGGTTTGAATATTAAGCACACATTGGTCTCTTAGGTAAGTGAATCACTGTACAAAATAGCAAAACACAAAATGCGGTGGATCAAATTTTCAGATTGCCATACTTCAAAATATTGGATATTAAAAAGTACAGTAAGTTCTACCTGTTTTCGGGTACGAATGGACAATATCACACCAATTAATCCTAATCAATGATATCTGCACAAGATTGCTTCATATCTTGAATGTCACAGTCTACGATTGATTGGAGAATGTTGACCGTTTTTGCATGATCTCATGTGTTACATCAAGTTATGAGTGAACAATTCTTTTTGGCAATTGAGGTGGTATTACATTCCTTTTTGACATACTCAGTAAAGAATCTCACTAATATGTTAAAAATACGAGTATAATTGGTGAAAATACAAAGTTTAAGTAAATGTTGTTAAAGTATAAAACAAACAAAAAAAAAATCCAATATACCAACTAGCCATACAGGAACAAGCGGTTAGCGAATGCGTCCAGTAAGTGTGCACATATACATTATTTGAACTCTTGCAAATTGTTATATTTGAATTGTAACAACAAAAATTGATTTTCATTAATTCTTCACGAATGTATCGACCTGTACTGAGTCTGCGTGGTTGATTAAAGCCTAATCGACCTTTCAGATAGTAGCTGCTGATGGTGAAATGTTATGTGCTTGTGTGAAGAATTAGTGAGTAATTATGTATTTTATTTCTTCACTAACAACACCAAGTACACAGATAAGTAAATGTCAAGTTTATTCTCTAAACAGGTTATTTGAAAGGTAATTTGACAGGGAGTATGTTGGAGTCCCACATGAAATAAATTTAATTTTGAACTATTCTTATATTAGGTGTGAGTTAATATTACATAACAAATAATAAGACTATGTTAAAATTGTAGTTGCACTGAGTACTACAGACTGTTCAAAACCATTCAATAATGATATGTAGCACACTTCGGACTGTTAGTCACTCATATAAAAATTAATCAAACTAATTAACCAGTATTATACAAGATAAAGTCACAGTTCAGGCTGTATCGCTCCGATGGACCAGACAACCAACATTCACACTCCAACATTGCCATGTCGTAAAAAAGAAATAAAAGTGGTAAAAAGCGACTTTACAATACACACAACAACAGTAAATAGAGCCTAGAATCTTCAAACATCAACAAATTGACAGAATTGCACTAAATTGGCCCGAATTCATCGTTCGACATCAGATGAATTCCTATATTGCAATCGTTTATAATTATCCATTGATGCAACAATATGGAAAGTACAACAGATGGGTTTATACACAACAACACAATTACTCTAAAACAATGGAACGGCTAACACGACAGAACACGTATACGAATTCGTACAAAGGTTAGCAAAGTGGAGTGCACATCTGTCTGAATGATCAGGCGCAGTGTGCACTGAAATGGCACGCACTCAGAGCGGACGCGCGAGGCGCGAGGCGCGAGCCGCGAGCGCCGGCCGGCGGGGGCTGCTGCAGTAGCAGTAGCTGCCACGCCATCCTCCCTGTGATCACCGCTCAGGACATGTTTCCATCACCCGTTACATATTCAAATTTGGAATATCTCCGTCTATACGATTAGTTTACTTAGTTGCCAGGAAAAACTGGATGACGTACATTGATGATGGCGCACTCAACAAACTTATATTAATCATTGAATATGAGACTTAAATCGTAGATTACGTGAATCTTGAAGACTTCACAACAGTAAAACATTGGACCCTGGGCTACAATAAAGTACGTATAATAAATACCATGTCATGTCTGGTGAAAAATAAAACCCTGAAGTATACACCGGTTTGAACAGGAGAGACATGAACAGTCTCATCCGAGATCAGAGTGGAAACGATACACTCCAACAGACACAGCACAAGACGGAAACCGACGGATGGACGGACAAACAAACAAAATGGAATATCTATAATACAACAGCCTTATGTTTCATAGATTGATTGAAGGGACCGAAAATAATGACCACATATGAGTAATAACAATTATTATAATAACATTTATGTTTATCATCATTAAAAATTGAAATAATCAATTGTATATAAAATTTCTCTATTTATTACATTAATTGCAAGTATAAAAATCTTTTTTAATTATATTCATTATATTGAACCCCATTTTAAGCGACAATTATAACTAGTTTCATTGTTGCACAATTTTTTTCAGAGACAATTTAACCCCGCCAGCCAATTTATGAAACCACACATTTACACGACATACAAAAATACAAACAATATCCGAATAAAATCATCATCAAGGCATAAAATCCCCTAATAAAATGAGCAACCATCAAAAACATCCCTTATAGAATGTAAAGGAATAACAAGACGCAATCATAGACCAAACAAAAACTAAAGAAGCTCATTGAAAATGAAGTAGAAACTGGGGCCACACAGCACATTCACGAAGTCGACATACTACCATCATCAAAGTAGACATTTCTGTTTCCAGAAGCGTGGTCCGCCGCCGGCCGACTATAGACCCGACTACGACTAAACGCAACTAACGCTACCTGTGCTCGGCGCCGGCCCTCACTCGCCGGTACCAGTACCAGTACCAGTACCAGTACGCACAACTAATGTTACACCAAACGATAACCCCGCGGACATGTTAACGAAATCGCCTGACTAGGCTCGATTGTGAGCAATTCGCTGGTTTTTAATATTAAAACATATTACAGGATTTCTTGTTTAGAACAGACATTATCTTTTTCTCTGGCATTGTCATTCAAACATATTATTTACTGGTTAGATCCGTCATATTTATTATTGATTGGGAACAAATTAAGCACACATAATAATCATCAATAAAATTACTATAGGTATATAAATATAATAGAATAAACGGATATGGATAAAACACATCGTTACACATTTTTAAATGTTTTCATACTGCGAGCAAATTAAAAATGTTAATTACCAAAGCACGTTTGTACTCATTTATTCAGCCGAACTGCGCACAACCATGCCAGTCTCACAATAAAACGAACAATCAATCAATATTCACAAAGGGTGAAAAAATAATACACCATTAAAATTACATTAATAAATCCCTAACAACTATACAAGTAATTAAATGATATATTTTGGCGATCGCACTCAGCGTCCTGGCACTTAACAACTAAGACGCACAACACTTGGCATTCACAAGTTCCATCCGGAGGAGAAATCAACACAAAAATCCAAAAGAAATCCCTATAATACAACAAGGGCAATTGCACCTTACCGCTGCATGTCCAGGTATCGGTCACGTCCATTGAAATTCGAGTGACGCCGCGGCCTTCGTTTCACTGACGCACAACACTCGCGATTGGACACTGACGCACTGATCTAACATTCGCGACGTTCCGATTTGTGGGCACAGATCTGAAGGTGTAACGCGACCGGTGGCGCTTCGATCCCTGGGAGTACCGGGCGCGGGTTTGACAGGTATAACGCGGCCGGTTCACTTGCATCCCGGGACGGTCGGAGCAGTGGTCTTGCGAGGTGTGACGAGGCACGGATGCTGCGAGGTACAGCGGGCAGCGGCATCAGCGGGCGGCGGGCCGCGAGCAGCTGGCGGCGGCGCAGCGAGGCGCGGCGTGCTGCCGTCACTCGCTGCTGTTGAAGTACTCCGACGCGTTGCCGCGGCAGATGGGGCACGTGCGATTTGTCTGCGGACACCAGTGTACACTTTGCTTTAGATACATTGACAAATACTTTTTCACTTCAGTAGCTCAAACATGAAGGTTTTGCTGCTTAAAATCAGTGAGTAAAATCGATTTTTACTCACTAGTGAGACAAAGCTAACCACAGATTATATGTAGTAACTTTACGTTTAACTTTTAATTTGTTGTATAATTTTGAATTTAAATAAATGAATTATTTTACAATATACTCGTTCCTGTGTCTTATTTTATTTCCAAAGTAGGTATGATATTTGTTCTCGCTGCTGAAGTGAAAAGTTATGTGTGTCACACGAGAGCAAAGTTGTTTGCATCTCGTGCCTTTGAATCCCTCGACACGCTCAGAATTCTACTCTAGAATCACTCGCTTCGCTCGTGATTCAAACAGAATCCTTCGCTTGCTCGGGACTCAAATCAGCACGCGCAGCAAACATCAACTTTGCTCACTTGTTGCACAAATAACTATTTCTTTTCTCTTTATTTAAAAAGGACTTTTAATGGATATGTCAGTCCTATCTGAACATATACATTATCATTAGAGATCGGATAATCGGATGCATATTTACCTAAAGTTAGTTTAAAACAAAGTATGGAAACGGCTTTTTATTGTTTTGTTAAATAAAAATCTGGAATGGTATGGAACTGTCTTTTTATTTTATTTCCATAAATAAAAATCCGGAATTCCGGTACTGTAGAACATTTGTAGAATAGCCAAGTAGTGCGAAAATGGAGACAAACACAGAAAAACACCCGAACACATGACAAGCACAGTGACGAATGTCTTATACAACAGCAGGAATCCGGTCGCTAGTAGTCTGTACTTGCTCACAACTGCCGTCTCACTCACACTCATTAAATCGGAAGTCAACTCAGAGTGAGATACTAGACCATACTTACGCCCGGGCATCATTTCTGTTTTTTTATTCAATTATTTAATTGATTATTGTTTTAGTCAAACTAGCTCACTACTTTCGTATAACACTCTTCATGTAATAAATCGTACATTCATAAATCGCACGGGAAACTGAAACTAAACTTAATGTAAATACGTACGCATAGTTTTATAAATGAACCCGGAGTCTCGATTGAATAAAACTCTTGTACTGTTCCACTAATTTTAATTATTATCGACCTGACCGGTTTCGCTTTACAGCATTTTCAAAGGTGTTAAAGTACAAAGCTGTTCGTATTTACGCTTCTATCTAAAAATTGGACGGACGGAGTCTCGGTCTTTTGAAAATAAATACCACGTGCTAATTTAGTAATTTTCAAACAATATCACTACGATAAATTTGCAGTCCCGTATTTTCCCGGGATTTTTATTTAACAAAATGTATTTTAAAAAGCCGCTTCCATAATTTGTGAGCCAAAAATTAACTTTAGGTAAATATGCATCCGATTATCCGATCTCGAATTATCATACATAATACGGAACATATGCAATAACAGTTAATCTCAAGGTAGTAGCGGTGAGCACAGTACATTGTATAACATACGGGCCTCTTTGGAAGTTGGCTGGGCCAAAATACTGTGGAACATACCAACATCCATAATATTAATTTTTATCTGTTAATTAAATTTCTCCTAGCATCTTGATAAGGGACACATTCCACCAACAAGTGTTGGACATCTTCCCAAATTCTTTTATAATGTCAGCTCAGGTGTCGGTGGCCTTTACAAACTTTTTACATTTAATTTTATTGATTTAAAACAGCAATTAATTTCCTATTAAATACAATGATTTGAAAAATAACAAGACATTTATTAATTATATTAATCCTTAATAATGTTATAAATGCAAAAGTAACGCTGTCCGTCTATCTGTAGCGCTTTCACGCCAAAACTACTAAACTGATTCAAATGAAATTTGCTATACAGACAGTCCAGAGCCTGAGAAAGGGGGAAGATATAAAAAAATTGGTTGTCTGTAGAACTCCGTCTACTGCCGATATTTGAACGTGACAACGTCTATTACATGGTAATTTTTTCTGGGTGCAATGAAATTATTTAAAATAAAGTAATGTATAACATTTATATTTTTATTTAATAGTTTGTTTAAACTTTCTGCTGCTGAAGTTATACATAAAATACTTATTATGAGTAATGTGCGTGGCTCCGTGTGGCGTCAGATTCGGCCGTTACGGTGTTTTCGAGAATGACTCCACGCCGTACCAATTTAATAGACGTTGTCACGTCAAAAGGGTTGTAAGGTTGAAAAAAGGGATGAGTTTGTATGGAAAGTACATCATTTTTAAAGCTAGACGTTTGAAATGTATTTTTTAGTATTTTTGATTAGATAGATATGACAAATGCGACATTCAAAGTTTGTTGAAATTTTACTCTAAACTGGCTAAAAATAGCGGACAAAAGAAAAAACTATTCAAAATAGCACCAGAAAGTATTGAACCGTGGCCAAAAGGAGTTCACCAATTGACATATTTCCTTCGTCTTTAGACCCTGGGTTTTTTAAGCAAATCCATATTTTGCTTTGAATTTCTGGACTTTCATTATAATTAAAATGAATCCTGTTAGAATGTCAGAGAGAGGAAGAGATCAAAAAGGAGAGTGATAGGGGGAAGAGGGGCAAGAGGAGGAAGAGAGATGGGGGAAGAGGGCGGAAAAGGTGTGGCGTTAGGGGAATCAATTAAAAGAAAGATTCATCTTCCTTACGCACGCATATTTATTGAACGGGTAGGAGTAAGGAACCGGTCAGAATTCCTTTATCTGGTGGAAGGTAGATTTGCCTAGTACTCGTCTGCGACGAAGTCCAAGAATGCGAGGAGTGGCCGAGGAGTTCCCAGGTCTTCAAACCAGAAGGAGGACGTCCAGGTAGTTGAGAACAAGGGTTGGCCAACCGTGTATTTGGACCCTAGATAAGTAGGGTTTACCACATGAAAACTAATATTTATAAAAACTATTTTTTATGATAGTAATAAGCAACGATCGCTATTAAAGGAACGTTTATAAAATTAAAAGTTGACACGAGAAGAACGTAACGTAGGTCTCGTTAAGTGTCTGGAATGATTCTAGCGACCGTTACCGGCCGCCTGCTTATTCGGCGACGGAGCGAAAACAACGGCAAAGGAATGCGGTGCCACAGTATAAAATAATATCTGTGAACCACAGAGCAGACTTAGCGTCAGTTGGACAACGAGACGTATACATCTCATACATACATACACTCACGCCTTTTTCCCACGGGGGTAGGCAGAGATTACGTCCTTCCACTTGCTACGGTCCTTACATATCTCTTTCGCTTCATCTACTTTCATAACATTTCTCATACATGCTCGACGATTGCGGGTACTTCTGACCTGGCCTTTTTTGAGGACACTTTCGATTTGTTCGAAATATGTTCGCCTAGGTCTTCCTCGTCCCGTGCCTCCACTCACTCCAGCTTCATAAATCATTTTGGTTAGTCTACTTTCATCCATCCGTTCCACATGCCCAAACCACCCAAGTATACATCTCTTTTGGAAAAATATACGTTACAACGTTACAAAGGGAGGGGGGAGGGGAAGAGGGGGGGAGGGGAAGAGGGAGAGAGAGAGAGACTTACCCGAAGCCACTTGTCGACGCATTTGGCGTGGAACTCGTGCGCGCACGGCAGCACGCGCAGCGTCTGCCGCGCCTCGAACTCGCACATGCACACCACGCACGACGACTGCTCGCCTGCGACACGGACACCGACATCTCACTCGGCAGTATTCCATACTGGCCTTTGCAGGCACTTATTGACGTCAAACGTGTGCCATATCCGAGGACACAGGAGCTTAACAGCTATTTTACCTTGTGCGCGGATACGAACAACAAGAAAAAAATGCTTATCTATATCTGTTCGGAAATTGTGGAGAACTGTTTTTATGTCCTCTTTGCAAAATCATAAATTATCATTTTCATCTATTTTATATCAACACAACAAACATATCGGATATAAATATGTCCAGTAAAAATATTTAATATTTGAAACAGAATAATTAAATTGTACATACATATACTCACGACACAGACTGTAGCCAAGTGGCCCGTTACAGAGATCACATTTCGTAACGATAAACACCAAGGAAGTAGTCACAACGCCTGGCTTGGACGTTGACAGATACGCCATCTATGATTTTACGCGGGCAACACACGGTGGGGGCCGGCTGACGATGACAGGAGATACGGGCGGGGGAGGCGGTTACCCTGGTGCGTCTGCGGGCAGTACTTGTAGCTGGGCAGCAGGTCGATGTGGTGGCGCAGCAGGCCGCGCGGCTTGGCCTCGCCCAGCCGCTCGGCCAGCGACAGCAGCGCCTTACCCTGGTGCGTCTGCGGGCAGTACTTGTAGCTGGGCAGCAGGTCGATGTGGTGGCGCAGCAGGCCGCGCGGCTTGGCCTCGCCCAGCCGCTCGGCCAGCGACAGCAGCGCCTTACCCTGGTGCGTCTGCGGGCAGTACTTGTAGCTGGGCAGCAGGTCGATGTGGTGGCGCAGCAGGCCGCGCGGCTTGGCCTCGCCCAGCCGCTCGGCCAGCGACAGCAGCGCCTTACCCTGGTGCGTCTGCGGGCAGTACTTGTAGCTGGGCAGCAGGTCGATGTGGTGGCGCAGCAGGCCGCGCGGCTTGGCCTCGCCCAGCCGCTCGGCCAGCGACAGCAGCGCCTCGTAGTTCTCGGTCTCGGGCGAGTCGCCGCTGTCGTCGCGCGCCTCGCCGTACGGCGACACCGGGAACATCGCCAGCAGGTTCAGGAACACCTGCCGGCACACCGCGCGCTCACTCCCACTCCCATTACCACACACCACAACTTCACTTACTGCACTATACTAGCGAAACGGCCGGATACAGCTTGCTGTGCTGTTCGAGGCACTTGGACGACAGCAATCTTAACGACTTAATAATTATGTTGCCAAATGTTTCAAATATAGTAAATAACACAATGAAACTATAGCTTTTATAGATATTATGTGAACTTGTTTAAACTTGTAAAGGAAGTTGGGTTCGGACTATTCCTCTATAACCTCAGCCGGTGGCACCCCGGCGTAGGTTTGTGAACCAATGGTGTATAGTTTATTATGTATAGTTTCATTGACAGTTAATGATAAAACTTAAATGATGCAGACGAGTTTCATCATCCGCAGTGGGCCATAGGCCTCCCCCAAGCTGAAATGACGAGGACGATGTAACTTTGAGGTAGAGGAAATGCCTGATCCGAGGGCACAGATGTTGGTCCCCGGCACACTGTCCCTCCCCAGGGGAAGGGAGGGGGGAGTGTGTTCCACCCCCTTATTTCGCTGGAGGTGGCGGGGACTACCGATTGGTATTACTTATACGCGACTTCGGCAATGCTGGTCCAAGAGGGCCCCGCCTCTCTTTATGAAGAGCGCACGGGAACACTTAGCGCCTCTTCAAGCCGTTAGTACAGGCAGTGGGTTCCCCAGCCACTGTCACGGCTCTTTGTAACATTCCTCTGCGAATTATTGCGGAGGCAGTTGGTGAATATAAGACGCCCTTCTCCCAGTCCTATGTAACCATGTGGTAAAGGTATGGTGTGGTGTGTGTGTGCGTGCGTGCGTGTGCGTGCGTGCGTGCGTGTGGGCACCTGGTAAGTGGGCGGCGGCGGCGGCAGCGGCAGCGCCTGCGCCACGTGCAGCGGCGGCAGCGCCGCGCCCACCAGCCCCCCGCCCTGCGGACACACGCTTTTATACACACCGCTGCGGCCATTGTTGCTGGCTACAGTCGACGCATTTTACACTGAGTCGTCGGGCAGTAAATGCCCCTGACAGAAGAGACAAGAGTGCAACCCGTTATCGATACTTAGCTACCTGCGCACGGCTGGTCAGCGTGACCTTGAAATTGGCCGTTACTAGTGATGTGCCAGATCGTCAAAAATCTAGATCCGCGGATACGGATCTCAACTTTCCTACACAATCGGTATCGGTGAGCGCGATCTTGAGTTGAAACATGTTTAGACTTGCATTGCGCGGCGGGTCTTTTTTTTGTTTTGTTTTACTTTAATGTGACCCTGGGCAACATAGATGACGCTTGAGTTTGGTATTGGTGCATGATTTTAAAAAAAATGTCTACAAAGAAGCTTAGTAGTGTAACATGGAATTATTTTGTGATAATAAATGATTAATGTGCAAAGTGAAAAACTTGTGATGGAAAGTATTCCCGTAAGGGTAAAGCCTCAACTTCCTTAAAAATTCATTTATAAAAAATACATCCTCAAGAATATGAATTATTCTTTAAAGAAGACTCTACTAAAAAAATCCGCCAAAAAGTAATGGACACGGTTATGAATCTTTCTTCTGCCTCAGATATCCGAGGATACGGATATCCAGCACATCACTAGTCGTTACGAGTCCTTACTCGTTGTTGTGTTTTTATAAATGTAACATTTTCTGTTATGATACTCTACATTACGCTTGGTTACGCTATACGTATTGCAGAAAAAGAAAAGCCGCAGAGCTCCACGATAAGGACTTAAGGAAAACTATTTCAAGTGATCAAGCACCTTTGAAAATTAACCTACAGGAAGGTGACACAGACGGGAAAGATAAGGACGAGGATTTTTGAAGAACTAAGAAATATCGTTAGAGAAGGCCAAATTGATCCTTTTCAGTTTCTCTACGACTACGCTGAAATGAACATTTCATCTTACAAATTGAAAACTGACATATTTTTCAGGTAGCGTAAAATCATTCCTATTAGTACTTATAATAATTCAAATCTAATCAATTTCAATTCAAATCGATCGCACCTATCCCTTTATCGATACGCGATACCCTACAATTTTTACAAACATCACTATACCTCTTATAGTCCATTTCAACTAGGATGATCTCTGTGACAGTTCATCGTGCTTTGTTTTACACATTTTTCGTTTGACAAACAAAAATAATTTTATTCCTTAATATTTTTTATTCATAGTAGCTTCATTGCAAAAAATAATAAAATAAAATATATTTTACTCATAAAACGAAGACAGTATCGCTTAGTTTAATTTAATGAAATAAAGAATAAAAATAAATCTTTTTTAAATAACTATGCAATTCGCAAACATGAAACGGAACGTCAAAAAAACATAGAGGTGGGACATCGAATAATCGGCGGCCATCTTGTGATTACCTGACAATCGTTTATGTTTATGTGACTGTCACATAAGGGTTTAAACAAGAGCTAGATATAAATCAACGAGCCTTACCAATGAAGTAAATAGCTTTCGCGGATGTTTTAATATCAAGTTATGAACAGTTACAATTTTCAAAGTAAGAAATCACAGGTAAACACTTGACTATATTTCTACTATACCTACATAATATTATATACATAAGATAAATGCATTGATCAACAAAACTTTCAATATAATACAGAAACACTAAAGATACTCAAAGTTTTGGTAGTAAGATAATATCGATTTCATTTCCATACAAAGTATAATCGATTACCAGAAACAATCGATTTTATTTTCACTGTAGGACCTCTCTACAAGTGTCGAAATCGAACTGTCACAGAGATCATCTTATTTGAAATGGACTATAATAAGACCTGTAAGTGCGAGCGAGACAGATAAATACGATTTATAACCCGAAGCCTCAGCTCATAATGCGTCGACCATAAACCTATACGTGTTAGTGATGCGCTAATTTTTGTCTATAATATATATTCTAACTATCTAACTATCAGAAAAACTGCCATATAGATCTATATTAAATCAACAATGTATTTAAGGTATTTAATTGGATAAGCATTAATGCTGTATTGGGTAAAATCGCTTCGAAAATTAGCCTTTATTTACAGTAAAAAGTAAATCACAAAAAAAAATGTTATTATGGGGTATCTGTAAGAGATAGACATATACCGCCGCGGTGTTTTCTGTAGACCTTTTTAATGTGTACAATTGGGATGACGACAATTTTTTAAATTCTATATATAATAAGAGTACTCTTGTAAGTGAGAAATATTGTAGAACCAACAGTACAACCTGCACCTATTACTTTTGAAGATACGTCGCCATGTTAGCGGCGCTGTCGCGGGGCGCTCAAAAACGCTCCATACTAAAAACACTGCAATCGTGACGTCATAACTCAGTAAACTCGCCTAATTGTGTATGAGCGTATAAACAAATTTTAAAATAACATTGTTATTTGTACATTTATAGGTATACTTTCTATATAAAAAAATGTTACTTTAATGTGAGAATGCTAGAAATGTGTTCGCTTCATTAGAATTACGTAAATAATAATTGCTCATTATTTAGAAATCTAAAAAACAATATAAATCTCTATTGACTACTTCATTAGATATATAAATTGCTCGAATCAGATAATCTATATAAATAAAAATGAATTGTTGTTCGTTAGTCTGCTTAAAACTCGAGAACGGCTGGGCCGATTGAGCTGATTTTGGTTTTAAAATGTTTGTCGTAGTCCAGGGTAGGTCTAAACGGTGAGCAAATAAGGAAAAATTGCGAGTAAGATAGAGTAAGACGACAATTTCATTTTCCCATATAAAAGTTGATCACTTACTTTCTGTCAAACATTTGACGGTATTTGTACTCTCAGTTCCACTCGAATCGAAGAACGCATTAAAACAAGACTTGAATCGACAACATATCAACTTTGCTTATAACATCGTGTATTTAAATTTCAAAATATAAAAATAATTAATGTGTTGACATATTTGATGGGTGCCAACCTTACAGTGTTACTAACTCTCAAAAATATTTTTATTATATTGTTTTGTCATCTCATGTAAAAAGAACCCGTGTATCCGAACGTTCCATTGTTTTGTCCATATAGACCAGGTTATAAGCCTTTAAAAATAATAAAAAGCGAAATGTATTAGTAACTCTTTATTTCCATCAATTTGGCTCCATCTACTTGGGAACCACTTGGCTCGCCAGGACATGATAATATGGTGGAAGTACTAGGCGACTCGGACAAATCTGATTCGATCAGAACATAATTATAATTAGGCGGTACGAAGTTCACCGGGTCAGCTAGTTATAGTATAAAAACGGCCATAATCAGTCGCGTAGGGTTCAGCCTCCGTTTGCAGTGGAAGCGAAAAATATGTAAAGTACAAAAATTTGTTCCGGTCTGCGTTTGTGAATGTGAGATATAGGACAAAAATCCTAGTGTAGCGCGAATTTTTTGTTTTAAAGGCACGTTTATATGTGTCGGGATACAATGGGGTCAAATCCCACGACGACCCTTGCGGTTGGATCGCCATTAGTTTGGTAAGCGTGTGTTGGTGAAAAGAAAAAAAAAGGGGGGGTGGCAGTGTTATGGACACGGCCGTTTGTTGTACGTGAATACGTCTCGTAACGGGTAACAGTACGCAGCAAAATGGCCTTCAAATTGGCGGGGCTCCCCCTCCACCGCGCGCGATGTGTTACAGTCTTTACTGGGCGTAATAAATTCTTTGATCCTTTAGCTATCCAGTGGTGTAATTGGAATTTGGATGGGGATGATAGATATGTAGCTACAACACTAAACTGTATCCCCCGATTTTGTTATCATTCGATTTTTTGATTTGCGTCCCTATGGAAGCAATTTTAAAGACGTATTCACGTCAAAAAGGAAAAGGCTTTCAGCGATTGCTTGTCTGTTCTTCTCGGGAAGATTTTATTGGGTAAACCAGGTCATAATCAACGCATGAGGTGTGTGCGTGTGTGCGTGTGTGGCGGGGCGGGGGGTACCTGCGCGTGTATGTGGTGTATGTGCGGCGGCCAGCGGTAGGGGCGCGCGCGCGGCACGACGCCCACGCCGACGCCGACGCCGACGCCGACGTTGACGCCGACGCCCACGTTGACGTTGATGCCGACGCCGGCGCCCAGCCCCACGCCCACGCCGCCGCCCACGCCGCCGCCCACCGCTCCGCCGCCGCCGCTGCGCCGCTGCGCACGCGCACACACAACGACCCTCGACTTATTTCACTAATTATCTTTAAAACTAATTCTCCGGACCCCCTCTGGACATTTCCGCCAGAAAGGGTTCCTAGTGTTGTTCGGCGAACTGGGCCTTTCCGATCGATACCGTGTCGGTTCTCCGTCCGCCCAGAGAGGTTTAGCCACGTAGTCGGCGCATCATGGAATTGAACCTGGTCTAACCGAATCCAATACGCATGCGACACCCCTATATAGATATCTTAAAAATTATCAAATCCAATGAAATTAATCTTGAAGTCCAGCAAATATAAAGATTGAACGACATCTTGTACGTGGATAAGTACAAGGAAAAAAAGCTCTACACCTGTTCGGAAATCGGGAGAGCCTTCCAGAGAAGAACAGGCAAGAAACTCTGAAGGTCCAATTTTTTATCTCCTCTTTTCGAAATCATAAAATAATACACTACTATCTATTCACATATCAAATCCCTATTTCATTTATGAATTAATAAATGATGTTATTAGTAGCCATCAATCTAATTATTAATGTGGTTTTGACGGCAAGTAAATTAGTTATCACAAAATTTGAGTCAATGTTGTACAAAGTTCTGAAGAAAACAGCAAGTATTGATATTGGATTTAGTTTAAAATAACCTAGTTCTCTGCACGTCAAATTTAAAAAGAAGTGCACAAAAATTAGCTATTTATTTTTTTTATAATAAAAAGTCACTATGCCCACTATGTCTTATTGCAAATCTGAGATTAACATCAGAGTACAGTACAGATTATTAATCACATTTACAACGTGGCTTTATTGAAATATCTAAGATTATTTGTAACTGAAATAGATAATAATACCCAAACGATAGAATAAACGAAACAGAAAGAAAAAGAAATACACAATTATGATTACAAATAACACTCACGTGATGGTGAGACAGCGGATGCCTCGCGTGATGCGGCGCCATCAGCTCCAGTCCCCCACGAGCCTGCGGCGAAGGAAAACAATCAAATATCCTTCGAAAGAAACATAATTAAATAATACATATTGCAAATGCATAGTTGCTTGACTTGAATGAGCGCTGTTAGCACACTTCGGACCGCATCGTTGATATGCATGTGTCAATATTGACGCAACGA
This sequence comes from Scirpophaga incertulas, assembly GCA_036419045.1. Classification (NCBI taxonomy): domain Eukaryota; kingdom Metazoa; phylum Arthropoda; class Insecta; order Lepidoptera; family Crambidae; genus Scirpophaga; species Scirpophaga incertulas. The sequence goes on along the minus strand of CM071636.1, from coordinate 173,933 downwards.
AAAAATGGTCAGTATACGTCACCTCCGCGGCCAACAGCAGCGGCAGCTCGGGCGGCGGCTGCAGCGGCGACAGCGAGCCAGACCCGCCCTCGGCGCGCGACCCCTCCGCGCGCTGCGCAATCACAGTCTACATTTATTCCTCTCCTGTACTTGGCTTTAATCAAACGTTACTCCCACTGACATATCCTATTGAAGTTGCATAATTTAAATTAATGTTTAGGGATATTCAGTACTACGGTGTTGGTGATTCTATACTATTTTCGACAGCAAACATATGCCAACTCCAAAACCCAAAGCGGGGACGAGAAGGGTGTGTGAGGATTGCACCTAAAAACCCTGTCGTTACGTCTCTGCCGTTTATTATTGGCAGTGAAGCGGGAGACTATGAGTGCACCGCAACACTGCAAACTACGCTCCATCTCTTTCAAACTGGGGAAGACCACCGCCATAAGAAGCCAGTGAAACAGAGTTCAACAAAATCTGACCCTGACGACAATAATGATGGCGTCAAGATACGTCAGGAATGACGTACTCCAAAGAGACCTCGACATCGAACCAGTAGGAGGCTTCATACAGCGTCTGGCTATCAGCAGAGTTGACAAGTCTTAACATCCGCAAATAAGAGACTTAGCCCCGCACCACGTACGTCCCCCTGGCCGAAAAGCGCTACCCAGAAACCTCATTCACCCAGAGAAAGGGGAATGAAACACTAGACAACCACAAACGAAGAAGTTAGAATAGGAGGCCCGTAAGGCCCCTACAAACTCAAGGCTCATTCTGTATTCACAGTAAGTGGCAGATGACACTGCAGGGGACTGCCCGAGAAGAAGTCTGCGAGAGAGAAACAGAGATGTTCCCCACGTTAGGGTTAGTCGCAGCACTTCATGGCGGTAGAATCGCGAAAGCGCACCCCGCCATGTGTCCTGCATGGGCCCAGAGAACTCAGGGGGGTTTTAGTGGGTAGGCCGGTCCTGTCAGTCACGGTGCATAATGCAATTCTCGTCAAAAAAAAAATGGTTGGTCGCAGCACAATTAGCATCAAACCGAACTGGTACCCGTTGAAAAAGTAATTAACTTAGTAGCAGATCCTTTACAAAAAAGCTAAAGCTTTAAATTTCTGCGTTTAACGTTAACGAAGGTTAAGGTGATTTGTTATTCTATTTACGCGTGATATCAATTGCATGTTCGCAATGAGTTTTTCATTCGGTATCTTTTTGATAATCAGTAATAACTAGAGATCGGATAATCGGATGCATATTTACCTAAAGTTAATTATTGGCTCACAAATTATGGAAGCGGCTTTTTAAAATACATTTTGTTAAATAAAAATCCCGGGAAAATACGGGACTGCAAATTTATCGTAGTGATATTGTTTGAAAATTACTAAATTAGCACGTGGTATTTATTTTCAAAAGACCGAGACTCCGGGTTCATTTATACAACTATGCATACGTATTTACATGAAGTTTGGTTTCAGTTCTCCGTGCGATTTATGAACGTATGATTTATTACATGAAGAGTGTTATACGAAAGTAGTGAGCTAGTTTGACTGAAACAATAATCAATTAAATAATTGAATAAAAAACAGAAATTGGTGAAAAATTTTATTTAACAAAACAATAAAAAGCCGTTTCCATACTTTGTCTTAAACTAACTTTAGGTAAATATGCATCCGATTATCCGATCTCTAGTAATAACTGATTAATAATAACGTGTTCGGGATAATATTATTATTAAAACAGAAATAAGTTATTATGAATAGACGGACGACAAAGGTCTGCGTGTTGCCAACGATTATGGAACCGAAACTTGGTTAGTCACAATGGCCTTTATATCTGGACTCATCAAAGTTACGGAGCAATGGAGAGGGCAATCCCGCTAACCTCCAAATCGATAGAACAACCAGAGTCACCGATATAATCCCAAAAATCCTCTCTTTGTGTAAAGTACTCGCGTGAGTCGAGTCGCAATCGAATTGCAGCGTCGATATGGTTCTCTAAAGGTGGAAGGACAGGGGGGCGCCGGATGCTTACATCGCAGAATTGATGTGAAGATGTTCAAGGGCAGCCTTATGTGGGCGTCTACTGGCCGAGATCATTAATTAATATTTTTTAAGAACCAACAAGTTACAGTACATTATGATTTGTATGATGCCAAGAGTATAGCCAATAATAGGTTTTCCAAAGTTTGACTTCAAATATGCCAATGGAGATAAGAAGATAAATTGTCAATTTTTTATCTATTTAAGGAGACAAAATATTGTAAATTAATCTAATTTCTACAGGAGAAGACATATAGTATATAAATAAATACACAGATATATGAAAACAATATAATATCTAAGCATTTCTACAGATACAAACGCAAACAATAAAAAGAAAAGTATATCTGTACGCGCACTACATAGATATTTAAATGCACGCACACACTCAGCCTTCACGTGTATTTCAGACACACATCACCACCTCATTCCTCACGCAATGAAGATGATAGTATTTGATGTGATGGGTAATATATTTCATATTCACAAATCGTCATCATCAGTACAATAAGGTCAAGTCTTTTTAAACGGCTGCGAGTAATCCATATTCGAGACTCTAAACAATATAGTTTCAAAATCAAAATTAATTTATTCAAATATGACTTTCTATCCTAACTAATATTAATATTATAAACTAGCTGACCCGCGCCCACTTCGTTGGGCATAATATTAATAATCCCTGAAGCGAGCACGAAAGCGAACTGAATTAAATCCGAAGCCATCGCGCGCCGTCCGCTGATGATGATGATGATGATGATGACACTCAGCAATAATGTGGCTTTCTATTGGTGAAAGAATTTTTAAAATCGATGATGATGATGATGATGATGACACTCAGCAATAATGTGGCTTTCTATTGGTGAAAGAATTTTTAAAATCGATGATGATGATGATGATGACACTCAGCAATAATGTGGCTTTCTATTGGTGAAAGAATTTTTAAAATCGATGATGATGATGATGATGATGACACTCCGCAATAATGTGACTTTCTATTGGTGAAAGAATTTTTAAAATCGGTTCCGTAGATCCCGAGATTACCCCTTACAATTTAACAAATATACAAATATACAAACACACAAACTTTACTTCTTTATAATATTAGTATAGATTGGAAAGTGAGTTTGTTTGTTTGTTCCGCTTTCACGCCGTAACTACTGAACCGATTGCTTTGCAATTTTGCAGACGTAAAGATAAAAGTTCGGATTAAATAATAAGGTTACTTTTTAACCCGGAAAAACCGACAGATCCCACGGGATGCGCAATAAAAGCTTCGCTTAAAAACTACTGCACAGATTTTCATCAATAGATAGAGTGATTCTTGAGCAAGGTGTTGCGGTATTTTTTATCTCGGAAAAACGGATAGTCCCACGGGAAGCGCGATAAAACCTTCGCGCCATAAACCGACTTCCGCGCATATGTAGCCGTGGGCAAAAGCCCTCTACAGACCCAATCCTGAAATCCACGCGGGCGAAGCCGCGGGCAGAAAGCTAGTAAAGTCATATTTGAACAATATAGTGAATTAATCACCAGAATCTAAAAGGCTTGTTTTAACAGGTGAAGCCGCGGCATTCTAAGTCAGCTCGAATACAGAGTGTAGTTATAGTTGCGTATTGAAATGAACGCGTATAGAATAAGAAACAAAATCTCAGGATTCCCTTCCATTCCAGCCGTAGAGTCTAGGCAAAGTCGGTAGGTCATTCCGGTCGAGCTGCCTCCATCGGTTTGGACATCGACATAATCAACATGACACTTGGTTGCGATTGTATCCACGAGGATCCTCAGCCTCTCCTCTCCAGGGGCAACAAGAAAAGAAAATTGACAATAATGCTTTTGCAGCAAACAGGATTGAAAACATAAATCTTTAAAGTTCTTCGCAGATGTTTTCCCTCACCGTGGGAGTGTCAGACATATGTACATGAGAAATTCGAAAAACATATTTATAAGTGGTGGGAGCGTTCAAGTACTACGTAACGCAATTTTTGAAGATTTTTGACCCCCCTACCCCATTTATAACGCACCGTAACGTTTCTCTTGTTATGATTTTTATCCTTGGTATACATAAGCACTAACTACTATATACTGATAACGAAAACAACATTAAGGGCTGGTTTCTCCGGTTGCTGATAAGGTCTCTGATAGCATAACTTTCTCTCATCTGTCATATTAAATGCAATTTTCGGTTTCACAGGTCTCGGATAGAGGTATCTGACATATAAAGTTGCCTGTAACTTAATGGTCACATGAATTGGCTGATAGCGTTGTTATCTGTAAGATCTGTCAAAGAGAAAAATATTTGATAGACATAGCGCGAAAAGAAAAAGGGCGGTGTCTGGCATCTCGAAACACAGTCCCAGAAGAACTATTGAATGCAAATTCAATGCCCTTCCATGCATTTTCTTTGGCAAGCCATGTTGAGGCGTCGCTTGTTTTGTTTTCTCTTACATGCTTTTTTTCTTCCACGAGGGACACCAGGAGCTCCATTTCCTCCCTCGAGTAATTGATGTTCCTCTCTCGTTTATTTTTTGGAGAAGCCATTATATTCTTAGGAAAATACTATTAGAAGAATTGAAAAGTGGCGCCAACACAGAAATCACAACAGTTTATGTCATCAATACCGCGTTTCGTTCTTAATCAATAAAGTTTGAATAAAAATATATTACGTATTAGAATTTTATTAGCACATAGTAAATATTCACAATAACAGTACAGGACTAATCTAAAACATATATTTATTAATTTCGATAACGATATGTTTAAGATATTAATATTTATTTAGTTTTTTGAAAACACCGGTAATTAGGTTAGTGAATCGAAACGTTAAAAAGCGACGTTGCCGTTTCGTGACTTAATAACCTGCCGGCAAATTTATCTATCATTTATTTTATCTGTCAGTTAGATGGTGAAACGAAAAAAAATTTTCAGTAACCTTTATCTATCGGATAGGGTTATATGTCAGACAACTATCTAAGAAATTATCAGCAACCGGTGAAACCGGCCCTTAATGACGTACAATACAATCTAGGGATTCCCCGTGAAATATAAACGAAAAGATTTGCCAACTTGCGAGAACAAATTAAAAATGACGACCAGACTAACACAATCGAGGGATTGCCTGTAAAACGTAAGCGAAAAGGGTTGCCAATTTGGGAGTTTTAATATTTTATTTAAATAAAGAAACAATGTTACGTAACGTGTTGTAACAAAGACTCCCTCCTGCCCCTGCAACGTATCATAACGTTTTACGAGACCCCCCTCCCCCCAATTTCCCTTACGTAATACTTCAATCACTTAGCCAATCATAGTCCACTGCTGGACATAGGCCTCTCCCAATTTGCGCCACAACACCCGGTCCTCCGCCTTCCGCATCCAGTCCCCTCCAGCGACCTTCTTCAGGTCGTCAGTCCACCTGGCGGGGGGCGTCCTACCTTACGGCTGCCGAGTCGCGGTCTCCATTCGAGGACTCGTCTGCTCCATCGGTTATCAGTCCTTCGGCAAATGTGGCCAGCCCATTGCAACTTCAGCGAGCTTATTTTGCGAGCTATGTCGGTTACTCTGGTTCTTTGTCGAATGACCTCATTACGAATTGGATCCTTCAAAGAAACTCCGAGCATAGCTCGCTCCATAGCCCGCTGCGCGACTTTAAATTTATGGACTAACCCGACCGTTAATGTCCACGTTTCGGCGCCGTAAGTCATGACCGGTAGGACGCACTGGTTGAAAACTTTCGTCTTTAGGCATTGCGGTATAGGCGAAGAGTAATACTTAAACGCCCTCATTGCACAAAACATTTTTTTTATATCCAGCCATTTGGAGCCCTGGCGACATCAGTAAGGGCCTGTTTCACCACTGGCTGATAAAGCTTCAGATAGTTATCCCATTGATAACTCTATCGGGGTCGCGTAATTCGTTCGTAATATACATCTAGTTTGTCCTCTAAAACTCAAACAAATCCATATTACAATATTTTTGAACACTTGTTACTCCAATCTACACAAACGTAATAAAACAAAATATATATAAAACACGTAGGTAATAAAGTTCGAAAGCTAAAACTATTTTCGTAACCGCCACTTGAACAGTTTTTTTTTATCTTGATGATAAAGTCCATATCGGCCACTTGGAGCGGCTGATAAAATATCGGATACTATACCTACCAGTTAGTTCTATCCGAGAGCTGTGAAATCAAAATTTCTAGTTTATCTGACAGATAAGTTCCCGGTAAGCTATCGGGCAGTTTATCAGCAAGTGGTGAAACAGGCCCTAAGGGCCGGTTTCACCGGTTGCTGATAATTTCTTAGATAGTTGTCTGACATATAACGCTATCCGATAGATAAAGGTTACTGAAATTTTTTTTTCGTTTCACCATCTAACTGACAGATAACATAAATGATAGATAAATTTGCCGACAGGTTATTAAGTCACGAAACGGCAACGTCGCTTTTTAACGTTTCGATTCACTAACCTAATTACCGGTGTTTTCAAAAAACTAAATAAATATTAATATCTTAAACATATCGTTATCGAAATTAATAAATATATGTTCTAGATTAGTCTTGTACTGTTATTGTGAATATTTACTATGTGCTAATAAAATTCTAATACGTAATATATTTTTATTCAAACTTTATTGAATAAGAACGAAACGCGCTATTGATGACATAAACTGTTGTCATTTCTGTGTTGGCGCCACTTTTCAATTCTTCTAATAGTTTCAATTCTTGACAGATCTTACAGATAACAACGCTATCAGCCAATTCATGTGACCATTAAGTTACAGGCAACTTTATATGTCAGATACCTCTATCCGAGACCTGTGAAACCGAAAATTGCATTTAATATGACAGATAAGAGAAAGCTATGCTATCAGAGACCTTATCAGCAACCGGTGAAACCAGCCTTAAGTCTTTCTGAATGATTGAAAACAGAAGGATCGGAGGAAGAACCGACACGGTCTACTTACCTGCGAGTTAGCGATGTAGTGGTGGTGCGGCGGCGACGCGAAGGGCCCGCGCGGCGTGGCGTACCCGCCGTAGCTCACGCCCGCGAAAACGCTGCCGATCTTTGCACACACACACTCGCTGTACGCGGCCGCTCAGACCGCTCAGACCGCACGCAGCCGCGACATACCCTCGCCGCGGTCCGACATACCACTAGCACCACGCGCGTTTTGGACTCGCGGTTATAGACTTACGATACGACAGAGAAACCGCAATATAGTGCAGTCTTTATTGCTATACGGTGTACGCTCGCAAATGACCACAATCACGGCTGATAGAGCGATAACGAAATATGAAAATATTCTCTTTGGCCTTAAATATTGGTCATATAATGGTCATAAGTCTGTATATTCTTTAAAATTAATGCAAATGAAATATTCGTTGTAATACGAATCAAAGTATAGTTTTTCATTACTATTACAGTCACTAAATATAGAAAACAACCAAATCATTTTGTTTCTTAAATCTTGGACTTAACATAGCAATGTACAGAACTTTTGTAAATATCAATAAATATCTGTTCTCCCTATATTAGAGAAGGCGTATATGATTCTGTCTTGTGAAAATATGTCTGTATCGCGTGCGAGACACAAAAACGTGGTGGACTTGGTGGTATTCGCCTATTACGAGGGTTTTGCCGTGGCTGCTCCGGTACTAACTAAAGGTGCGACCTAACTACGTTTTGACCTTGACCCGGTAATTTCTAAATCTTGTAAACTTAATAGAGAACACACTAAAATGGACTATGCTATTACAAAGTTACCCCCTTACTAATAATATTAAAATTATCATCCAAATATTTCTAAATAATTGTTAAGCTCTTTTCTTATAGTGAGATAAAAAAAATTTCAAAACATAAAGGTCAAAGATTCATACGAGCCAGTATCGCACCTCCGTTCTACGATGGCTTGCGAAAAATACACTACGAATAATTGTTTGACAACAATTAGTTTAGCGTGTATCTCGAAATACATCGCAAGCACAACGAAGTCATCCAGATAACCATAGCCCATTTGTTAAATAAAGTTATTTTTATGTTTTTAATCATATTTAGATTTTTTGCGTGTTTTTAAATCCAATGTTTATATATTGTTAGTATAACACAAGCTTATTGTAGTGTATTTGGCGCAAATTAAAACATAACAAGACCATGTACCAACAGATAATAGCCGGAATCGGGGAAAGCAAAGATTCTTATCTCGTCCTATGATGAAGCTTCAAGTGACATATTAAAAAATACATATAAATAAAATAATAACAAGCCGCTATCGATGTATAATTATCGAATGTCAAATTATAAATATAATAAGGTATTAATTAATATGACATGCTTAAAACAAAGATTCGTAGTCGTCATAGTATATACACATATAGATAATAAATAACAAATCGCCACCAATTATTTAAAACTATGGGTGCTAATGATTCAAAGAGGTAAGACATTACAATATAGATACAAAAACCATATGAACGTAACAATGAGATGTACAGAGAGTCAGTAGAACGAGAAAAAAACCTAGTGCTCCACTACAGCTCGAGTAACATGATAGCGCCCGTGTTAATGACCTCAACCGCGCACAACACTCGGCAAATCTAACACCCATAAAATCGTGAAGTGTTATCATCACATTTAGAGGAGCATGTCTCAGGAAACAGCCAAGATCTAAGACTAAAGCGACCAGCCAAATATTTTTTAATATTGATTCAAGACAAGTCTACTTAATAACCAAAGCGTTGTATTGCTAGCGGCTTATATTTAAACAAAGAGTGTAGCGACACCGCAGAGAAAAATCGACTAGTGTGAATGACGGCCGGCGAGGACGACCTTCGGCTACACAAGGCGAGTTTTGCTACGGCGACAAATCATACACGAAAAACACGGAACACATTCACAGGGAATCAAAGAGTGAGGAAAAATCGAAGCATGCGGTACACGAATAAAATAGCTTTAAACGGTGGGTTAGTCGACTAAAATATTTGGGGGGTCGCCGTCGACCGGGGTACAGTACGGGGCTCAGTATGGAGCCTGGCGCTATTGTACTGGCCTAGCGCAGTACGGTATGTACAGAACCAAACAGTACGGGCTCGAGTGTTGCATGCTGCCGAGAGCCGACGCCATTTCCCCGATACGTTAGCGTTTCCCTCTCATCAACCATGGCGTCGTATCTACGGCACTAACTCAGTAACATTGTGAGAGTCTTGTAAAAAAAGGTATTCGTACCAGAAGTGTGAGATGATTGAAAAACAACTGAATGGAAAGAGGTAAACAGTAAACGAATGCGTTCAAGGCCATCGCAGGTGCCCCTACATTGGCCAACCAGACGGATTTAATTGGTCAACGAGATCCAGCACGGCGGCCAACATAAGAGGGCAGCTACACGCATACACGTAGGTCCTAATGTCGTCAAGCAGTGTGCAGACTGAGTCTATTGTATTACATATAAATGTTAAGTTAGTGTAAGATTAAGAAATAATGTTGGGGTGTATTCGAGGATTTAGTTTTTATTATTGTAAGCGTTTGCTATCTGCGATGCGTGAACATGGCACGTTAGACATTATTTGTTAACCTCACAGCTGAGTAACATCGTGATGCACACGTCATCTATGCAGCCTACCGCCACCTCGCTAGTCACACTGCGTCTAGCAGCATCCTCGCTTGGCTTGGAGAAAGCGAACGCACCCCAAACGTTGCGGTATTGCAGATCATTTGAAGTGCGTCCGCGCCACAATCACAGGAGCCAAGCTCTAACAAGACAGGTGCGGAGTAGCAGATGTGTGTATTGTCACGAATCAATTGGGCCCGACGGGCCGGCGGGGGCTCACTTACAATTTGAGCGTCTACGCTGCGACAGATGTACAAACTTGTCTCGGATGTGTCTCAGAAAAATAATAATAATAAAAGAAGTAACATTAAACGCAAACATCTATGTTAAATGAGAACAAAATCCTTTAAGATACGGGAGTGAAAGAAATAGGCGCAAATTGCTACACATATTAAGCTGTCAGGGAAGTCTTGCACGAATAAAAATCGTATTCTACGCGAAGTTAATAAGGTTGCAGATCGGTCACAGGCGCAGTGAACATGGTGTATTAAATTACAAAATTAGTGAGCCATCCCCTCTCACGATGAGCGTGAGAGCTCGGACGGTGCCTGATTTTGAATGGAAAGACATCATCGTCGGTGCCTTAATGATAATAAATGGTTTGCCAAGAAGACAACTGAGTTATTTAAGGAAAAAATTTAACTGATGAATATAAATACCTTCCTCTAAGCTTTATTATAAATGGTTATGAATTTAACACTTTTCGTCTACATTTCATTAGAAGAGTCGGTTGACAACTTGAAATTTTACAAATGTCTACGTTAAAATAGTATAATGAAACAGAAGGTAGACAGAAACGATAAAAGACTATATTGCACAATTACTATATTCACTCGAGGAGTTTCTTTGCAAACCACCTAACACTTAAAAAGCACAACAGACGCGTTAAACAGTTTAAACAGAACAAAAAAAAAGAAAAACGATTCTGAACTTTGATAGGATGTTGCAAATAATAAATGGGAAAGAATACACGCGTGAAAAAGAAACGACGCAGATTTAAACGGACAGGATAAGCGGGAAATCAATAAGGCAGATTAAATTACCGAGGAGCTAATATTGAAAGTGGAGAGCATGCGAAACATTGTAAAAACGTCGCGTGTCGCGAGCAATCAGGCATCGTCCGTAACAATACAAAAGATAAACTGAAGAACGAGCGTAGACACTATCGTAACTCTACAGCGGCTTACGGTTTACAAGCGACATATATCACACTCGTAACGCCGACCCCGGCGACCTCAACCGCCCGATCACAAACGAACAATCTGGGCATGCATATCTGTGCTTAAGTTATACAGAGAACGCCGTGGGCACCCAGCTACTGGAACATCGACCACCGTCTAGTTAACAAGTCAAGCGCGGGTGATGGGTTACTGCTTCGATGCGGGCGCGTGCCGTGACATTGTAGACGCCGACAATCAAGCTGAAGGTATAGATTGTAGCCTAAATTCTTAATTTTAACAATCTCCGGCGGCTGGAAGACCAATTATCCGACATGAAGATGTAGGAAGATTAACAATCGCACCAGTCGATGGCGAGGCAAAGGATGAAAATTGGTCTTTCAGTCGCCACCTTACTATAGCTAAAAGGATTCTGTTAAAAGAAGTATAAATAAACTTTACAATTTAGTAAGAAAATTTGCTAAGTTCTGAAACGTGAGGAGATATTAAAATTATGTGTGAAGTGCTACAACATTCAAGGCACGCCGCGGACTCTATGGCTGGTGGTACACCGGCTCGCCGCCGCAGATCATCGCGGGCTGATGGCTTAGTTACGGACAATGGATTTGAAACAAGCGTTATCCCAACGGGGAGCGCCGATGTATCACCAAACAGTACAGAACTTGGAACACTAAGACCAGCAGCATTTTTATCAGCGCATTGTAACAACCGAACCTGGAACGGACAACCACGGGAGGTGTACAAAGCGGACAAACGCACCAGACCTAAAGCTGAAGAACTAGATCCAAACCACATAACAGAGCCGCCCGGACACCGGCAGTTGCCAGCCGCCGCTATCCACAAACTAGCTACAGGTGCTGGCAAATAAAAACAAACATCGTCTGTTTCAAACCACGACGTATATCTTCTATCAGTTCGTACACTGATAGGTAGGAGATAAATTTGAGTTGAAACTTGATTGAAAGGAACAGTTCTTATTGGCTTATCACCAATTAAAAAACAATCAACAATTTAAATATAAATAAATGCAGACGATGATATAAGAGTCTTAAACGGGAACAATATTGGCGCTATTCATTCTTTATATATTTTAGCAGATTTAAAATTTAAAAATTTTGAAGTTGCATACGAAATTTGTTCAAATTTGTCAGACGTACTCCGTTTGGGGAGCAACTGTATAGCAGGTTTATTTAAAACAAGAAACCCGGTGTCCGCGCGTTGTTTAGCTTATCCACTAAGGGCCGGGTTCTATCAGGTACATTATGTCGATCAAGCCACAAGTTTCCAGCCAGTCACAAATTAATAACGGGAGTCGGGGTAGGGTTAGTGTCAGCGTTATCTGGGTGATTCCGGACTGGGGACGCTCGGAAAAAAGCCATTAAGAAGTTTAATTTGTAACCAAACCATCATTATTTAATACTATAGAATAAAGAAACTTAAAAAATAGGTTATGTGTATTCAGTCTGTTAAACACAATATTAAATATTTGAGTGTTCTTCATTATAAAAGCTTCAGAGATCTAAATCATGTCATACGTTATAATTAAACAACAAATTTTTAAGTACCACTAAGCGGAAACTTAGCAATATGGCTAACACCAAATTCATTTCATGACAAATTTTTGGTGTACAATTAAAATTTAACAAGTCTCTTAATTCACACTGTAATTATGTTGATATAGTCTCAATAGCTTTTTTTACTAAGCAGAGTGCAGAGCAGGGGTTGGACAGGATGTGTCATGTGAAGGTTTTTGTCGACGATTTTGTTTCAAACGCAATGCTTTCGACGAATGGTTGTATGCGTACGTGATATGTATGTGTGTGCGTGTGTGTTTTTTTTATAGGTTAGGGCAGCAAACGAGCAAACGGATCACCTGATGGTAAGCGATAACCGCTGCCCATAGACATCCACAACACAAGAGGAGTCACAGATGCGATGCCGGCCTTTTAAATGGGAATATGCTCTTTTTTTAAAAGGTTTCGATATTACATCGGTTCGGAAATATTATGTTATTTACAATTTGTCTATTTTCAGTTAATCTTTTGATTATTTTAAAGCAACACTGGTATTTTTCCATTGCTAGAAACTTTAATGAGGACGTTCCAAAAACTACCATGCTCATCCTCAACAAAAAAAAAAAAACAAACAATTTAATAAAATCACTAAGATTATTGTGCAATCTACATAGCATTAAAGAATAAAACTCGGATTGATATAATCCGCGAGTGGTTTGAACAATTTCAGTGACAAGTGACTATTGTCGAGATGACAGAAGTGTTCTGCTAACAACTGAAGCGAATGGAGAAACTTCACTAGAATAATACAAGGACGAAGATAAAAAGCGAAACTTGTAATAATGAACCGGTGACAGCACGACGATAAAGAATTTCACGAAAAATAGTATTGTAATGGTGTAACGTGTTGTGTCGCGTGTAAGGGAAAGTGTATATACACAGAGAGTCGATTGCAGCGTACAATAAACCTATACAGTATATTCATTTCATGTCTTTCAAAACTATATACTCTTAAAGTTTGGTAAAGGTGCCAATTCTTATGTGCATCGAAAGAAAATCAAACTAATAGTTTCATTAAAATAAGCTACTCCAAATATAAGCTATTCCATTGTTATTTCGACGGAAAATTCGACTATCGACAACCAAATGGGAAAAAAGATTTTTCTGTGTGAAATCTTTGACGTAAACTATGCATAGGAAAAGCTCAATAACTAAACCAATTTTAGTTAAACTATTTAGTTCGTGGTTTCCTGATTAGGTATCGCTTATCGTTGGGAGCGGAGGTTGGGGGTTTCCTGAGGTTTTTAGTAGGTAGGCCTCCCCCATCTGGGGAGGAGAGCCCCACATAACCGCCGGCTCGCCACAGCCGGGGTATGCAATCTAATGCATTTTCCTCAGGGGAACAAAAATAAAACAAAAGTATCGCTTGTGGGGACTAAACTCAAATTTAGTTTGCATCAGAGGAACAGGCAGTGTGCTTAGCTTTCTCTTGTCCTGTTGCCAATTTTATTTGAGGTTGGCGCAACATGTCCTCCTCTTCCAATCACACGAAAATAAGACTAAAATCTTTCCAAAAACTTCAACACTTGAAAGTTATTCCATTGCCATATCGAGAGCATTAAATTCAAGTGAAATGGCAACGAAAACTGAACTTATAGTACCTATATACTAGAGGTAAAGTTCAATGATTACACCAATTTTAGTCGGAACTAATTTACGTTTAGTTCATAGTTTCCTGGTTAGGTAAGGTTGGAACGCACCAAACTGGAATTCACTTTAGTTCAGTTTGCATCAGAAGAACAGGCGCCTTGTTATTTAAAATTTAAGAAATCGATCGTAGGTTCTCGTAGAGCTCTCTGTGTATTTGTACTTCAGATCAAGGCGAGGACAAGAACCAGTGCAAGGGCTCTAGAACGTGCAATGTACGGGACAAATGCTCACGGCTGTCTGAGGTGCAGGACCTGAAGAGTATGTGAGGTAACTGTGAGGTCAAGAGCGGGCCTATTCTGGGAGTTAAAAGTGCGGAGTGCGATAACTACACATAAAGTTACGACAGGAGAGGAGATCAAGAGTGGAGGCGTTTAGGAGAAGTGTATATGGGTCCTAGCGTGTATAGTAAATAGTGTCTATGCAGATCAGGGTGGTAAGCATAACATTGAGGGGCATATGAGTACCGCCTGCAGGGTTACGAGACAGCAAGGATTAAGGGGAGCAGGCAGGAGTTTAGTCAGTACAAGTACTGGGTAGTGTAACAGGGTAGTGTCAGTGTGAAATTTTGGGAGACAGTGGAAGGTAGAGAAGACAGCTTGTAGAGTGAGAAGACCAGTGTTTAAGGGTGTGTCATAACCAGTAGGATAACTCTTGAACGAATTCCGTTCAATCGATAATGAGTTTTTGTTTGATTCACTCAAAATCAACTCAATACCACTTAGCGTGTCCTCAAGCTACAGAAAAAAAATCAATCTTAATCGATCGATCGGGTTGAAGGACTTTCTAACAGCAAATAAAGACGGTATAATAAATTAGTGCTTTTTTGCCTTAAATTATCGCAATTATTTTTGCCTTGCTATATTGCTATTTCTGCCTTCCACATGTTAGATGTGAAACTGTATCCTCTTCGAAATGAGTGTTGACGTGATGCAAGAACTAGCACCAGCATGCGGACTAAATATAAAATACGCGTTAAACGGTCACTCGAAAAATGTCTCATTGGTTCAAGAGTTAGCTTACTGGTAGATGATGAGTGACATTGTGTTGGGTCCGAGCGTCACAGTGGAGGGAGTATCAGCGTGTGGAGCAGCGGTATCTGCGGGGGGCGGGGTTTCGAAGGTGGGGGAGGCGGGGGAGGTGGGTGAGGGGTGGTTGCTGGGTCAGCATCAGTACCTGGTAGCGCATCGGGAGGTGCGGCACGAGCGCGGCGCCCCACAGCTCGCCGCCCGCCACCTGCCGCAGCAACGCGTCAGACCCGACCGACGACCGACCGACCGACCGACCGACCGACCGACCGCGGCATATCGGTACACGCGCACGACCACCAAACGACACGCGGCGACGCAAACCGTGACGTTACATTTCAAAAAATACCATATCCAATACACTGACAAGAACGTTCATATAAGCAATTTATTCCAAATTATATTCGCGATCGAAACTTCACAAATCACTGGCGCTTGCGCATTTTATTCAGCATGATCGATGCCACACTGAAGAAAGTGTACGCAATACACAACAGTTCAGTCATAACTGGTGCGAAATAAATTTAGATCGATGATCTTATGTGTCGAATGGACCAGACGTAAATTACGTTAAGGGGGACCGAGTCACATATACAATGTTATGTTCCTGACATTAACAACCTGAACTTTCCAGGTTTCTTTACGCTTTTATTGTAAAATTGTATGTTTACAACTTATTATTACAACAATAAGCAAAAAGATGAAATACTATTTTGAAAGTTCAATATAATATTTTTACAATCTCTGAAAATAGTAAGTTCCCAGGCATTTCTATACTATGATGATGTCACAAAATCGCAAGTACATAAAATTAACCTACCTTTTTCGAGCACTAATAATTAGTTAAGTCTTATATTCTGTCACTCGACACTATAGTCCATTTCAAATAAGATGATCTCTGTGACAGTTCGATTTCGACACTTGTAGAGAGGTCCTACAGTGAAAATAAAATCGATTGTTTCTGGAAATCGATTATACTTTTATATGGAAATGATATCGATATTATCTTACTACCAAAACTTTCGAGTATCATTAGTGTTTCTGTATTATATTGAAAGTTTTTGTTGATCAATGCATTTATCTTATGTATATAATATTATGTAGGTATAGTAGAAATATAGTCAAGTGTTTACCTGTGATTTTTTAATAACAACAAAAACTTAAACAAAAACAGCAACAACAGTCAACAAGAACAACAATAACAGAACACCACGCAAAAATCGATGAAAACACAACTCGCATACAAGGCTGACACACTCGTACTGACTCGATTGTCAGGTAATCACAAGATGGCCGACGATTATTCGATGGCCCACCTCTATGTTTTTTTGACGTTCCGTTTCATGTTTGCGAATTGCATAGTTATTTAAAAAAGATTTATTTTTATTCTTTATTTCATTAAATTAAAACTAAGCGATACTGTCTTCGTTTTATAAGTAAAATATATTTTATTTTATTATTTTTTGCAATGAAGCTACTATGAATAAAAAATATTAAAGAATAAAATTATTTTTGTTTGTCAAACGAAAAATGCGTGATTCGGAGCACGATGAACTGTCACAGAGATCATCCTAGTCCGTCTTTTCGCCACTAGCGCGTCAGACCAACGCCGGTCTGGAGACGAACTTTTGAAACAATAGAAAACCAATTCGCATTCGAAATCGTGAGGTTCGTATACGAATTACCGAATTCACTATTTCTGAACTTTCATTTCGTGCGTTGTGCAACGAGTGGTTCAACCCACTCGTTTTTGATTTCTACTAGTAGAATATCCAACGCTGAAGTGACCTTGACAGTGATCCGATTCACATGTGGGTCATCGCCGGTTTTTTTGATTTTGTTGTTGCGATTTTTAATTTTTCTGCGTGAAACGGAATTTAATTAAGAATTTGTTTTTAATGACAACACTGAATTCGAGTGATTCAAAAATCGCTAGATTTGTATTCGTATTCGAATTCCAAATTCACGTCTAATGATTTAAAAATACGTCTCCTGCGCTTGCTGTTCCGTCGAATGATGCACAATAGGGTAGACGACAACAACTGTTTACGGACATTTTAATACTATAATTATCTGATTTGAACAATTTATATTTAACTAGCTGACCCGTGCCCACTTTCGTTGGGCATAATATTAATAACCCCCGAAGCGAGCACGAACGCGAACCGAATTAAACCCGAAGCCATCGCGCGCCGTCCGCTGCCTGTTTTATTCTCCGATTCACTTTGCAAAACGGACTACCACGTAAAAACCTTTTTATTTTTCGGTTTTTTATATAACCTATGACACTCAGCAATAACGTGGCCTTCTATTGCTGAAAGAATTTTTAAAATCGGTTCAGTAGATCCTGAGATTACCCCTTACAATTTAACAAATATACAAATATACAAACACACAAACTTTACTTCTTTATAATATTAGTATAGTATAGATGAAAGTGAAATAATACAGACATTAAAGTGTAATTTTTTATTAATATTGTTTTTAAATTTCAAAAAAATGTGCAATTATTTCTAGCATTCTCACATTAAATGTTTTTTTTTTTATATAGAAAGTATACCTATATCATTTATTTGCAAAGAAAAAAGATATATTGAAGTTTACAACCATATATCCGAATAAATTACTTTCATCGCATATAAAGAGTGATATATGTCGAAGAAATTGTTATTCTATGGTGGCTAGATTATATAATAACCTACCATCGGAAATCTCGGATATGCCTACTAATTTATTTAAAAGTCATTTGTATATATTTCGTCTAGTTTAGGGGTCAGAGACTTCAAATTTTGTGATATTGTGGAAATAAACAGTTATTATTATTATTCATATATTTAATTAATAATCTTAAATTTATTATTATATATGGTTGGTCGAAAAATGGTATTATTCTATTTCTGAATATTTAAGAGAATGATGGTCAAATTTAGTTTATATTCATTTACCCTATGTACCAGACATTAACAAATGTTGACATAATTTTATTTTGGTGCTTTTAATTATTTAACAATTAACCATTTTTTTGCCTTAAGTACGTACCTCTGACATTTATAATTGTTTTTTAAATGTGTATGCACATTCTTATAATTGACATACTATTATTTTGATAATTATTTAGACTTAGATTTAGATTTTTTTATTATGTGACATTGTTTTTTAATTAATGTAAATTACTTTGTGTAAAGGAGATAATTTTTTTAGGCCCACTAGAAAACGGCAACGCTTATTGATATTACTGAACTCTAAAATATCAATATATTATTAAAAGCAATTGCACGATATTATTAAAAATGAAACGGGAATAATAAAATCAATTAATTAAACTTAGAAAGATGATTTAATATATATATATAATATATATATATATATATATATATATATAATATATATATATATATATATATATATATATATATATATATATATATATATATATATATATTTAAAAGTATTGAACTCTAAATAATTATTTTAATACTATTTTAGATTATTTTAACTATTAGTTCGTCAGTCCAGTATCGTCGTGAAACGGAACGCGTCATCATTTTTGACAGCGACAGAATGGTACCTACACTGACATCCAATTGACGTCGGTTTGTTTTCACCCGAACTCTGTGTTTACGTTTCCAACGGCTTGATTTCGTTTTCATTCCCGTATCCAGTATTTAGAATGCAAAAAAAAATAATACGATTTCGGGCGTTTGGTAGTGGCCAAAGACGATTGTATTTTTCAAGAATAAAAAAGTGTTAAATAGCATTTACGTAAAAAACAATTTGAATACAAATCAAAATAAAGCTACTAACTACTAAGAATTTTTTGGATATTTAATCTTCATGTTTTCAAATTTCGCGCGTAATTAGACGAAGGCGCCGCACGAGTTGTTACTCTGTAGCGATGACGTCAATACGGCATGTAAATAATAAACAAAGCTCTCTGTTTGATGCTATGTATTATTATATTCATAATTTAAAAATGAATTATTATCTTTTATATATAAACAATTAACAAAGGAATAATAATAAAAGAGTAATACTGACATCGATGTTTTAATACTCCGTAACTCGGCAGAACAAAAGTCGGGATTTGCAGCAAAGAATTTTCCGACCATTAATGCATTTATTTTTGGTAAATTCGTACTATCTCCTTTTACAAAACTGCTTTCCATAGTGTGATTCACGTGCGATTTCAATTTAACTTACGTATTTATAACGTTCTCTTACATTAAAAAAGCAACCTACAAACTTCTGTTTTTATTGTTTTGCGGCTTTATACGTACTCTGATTCATAATGACATTGACACGCATAAGTTTACACTACCTTATGACGTCACGACATGGCGGCCTATGTTTCGCTCTTGTTTTACGTATAGATTAAAAAAGTGAATACTTTGAAACTCATTTTTATATTATTTTTATTATTTTATGTACTTAAACATGGTTCCGACTATTTAATGCATAAGCTATCATAGTTATATGCTTTTAGATCTTTTCTAATATAGAGGGAAGTACCCTATTGTCAATGAAGTAATACGCGGACAGCGTTGTGGGCTGCAATATTGCCAACTTTTGCGTTACGATTTCTATTTATTTGTATTTTGTGGCCGTTTGAGTATTTAATTAATAATGAAATGTACTGTAATTATGGATTTGAGTCGATATTATTTAAAAAATAATTAATTTGATGTGCTCACAAACGTGTCACGGACAGGAATTGCCTAATATCGTTAACTTTATATTGCTACGTAACGTTTTCTGTGTAAATCAAAACATATTTCGCATTTCTTGTATGGATTTGGATTAGTTTGTCACTCAATTATGTTTCATAAATGCACGGTTTCTCTCGTACAACCACGAGTCAGTTTAGTACAGTTATAACTAGCCTTCAAATATCTACCGAATAACGATTCAGCTGAGAAGGGATTTTAACGAGAGTGCGTTGTACCGATATGCCGCCACGAATGCCGAGGTAACGCGAACGCCAACTCTCCGAGTGCTTACAAACTAACATTGCGACTTAAGGCTAACTTAGCTCTATACAATGCTGACCTCACTTACATAGTCCAGTTATCATTATTATATGCTATGCCCAGATTCGAACTGCTCCCTAGTGCACGACGCGAATGAAATCAACGAAATTCAATCGCGACCACAACGATTTTCATATTAATACAAACTTTGTGTAAGTTAACCTTTTCTCTTATTTGTTTTCGAATGAAACATACAAAGGAACTTTTTCTTAAGACATAAACCGGTCGTTTCAATTAAAAAATCTGAAACTTGGATACTTCGTGTATTTTCATTTGTATGTCTCATTCAAAAAACATATAACAACACATGTATGTATTTTGTGTAGTTTTGATGACATAGACAATGTAAAAGAAATCGTACACAGTATCGTCAACCTAACTTTTCGCAAGTAATGCCTTTATTCCTTCGTAGCACCAACTTCAAAACATAAACATTGAATCAAGAAGATGAAGATTCTCTGAATCAACATTAGAAAGTGTGTTCAGTACATCACAACTGATGTTTAAGTGAACTCATTGCGACTATAATATCATCTAAATAAATAATTTGCATAGTATCCAAAATGACATACATATATAGATAAATAAAAAAACATATTAATACACACTTTGTGTCACTAAACAAACCGAAATACATAAACAAATTATGATAAATCATCAAATAACTACTATAACATATTGATGGAAGATGAATACAATCATTTTTAGATGATCACATTAATTTGACTATAGGCATTCCATCAAAATTACCTTGTTTAGCTATAGTTGTTC
This sequence comes from Scirpophaga incertulas, assembly GCA_036419045.1. Taxonomy (NCBI): domain Eukaryota; kingdom Metazoa; phylum Arthropoda; class Insecta; order Lepidoptera; family Crambidae; genus Scirpophaga; species Scirpophaga incertulas. The sequence continues at coordinate 153,064 of CM071636.1, read as the reverse complement.
AAAAATCTATAATTGAGAAGTGAATTGTCTACAGACTTACAAATTTGATTTAATACACATTATAGTCCATTTCAAATAAGATGATCTCTGTGACAGTTCGATTTCGACACTTGTAGAGAGGTCCTACAGTGAAAATAAAATCGATTGTTTCTGGTAATCGATTATACTTTATATGGAAATGAAATCGATATTATCTTACTACCAAAACTTTGAGTATCATTAGTATTTCTGTATTATATTGAAAGTTTTTGTTGATCAATGCGTTTATCTTATGTATATAATATTATGTAGGTATAGTAGAAACATAGTCAAGTGTTTGCCTGTGATATTTCGGCATTTTGCCAAAAAAATTACAACAAAAACAGCAACAACAGTCAACAATAACAGAACGCCACACAAAAATCGATGAAAACACAACTCGCATACAAGGCTGACACACTCGTACTGACTCGATTGTCAGGTAATCACAAGATGGCCGCCGATTTCCGTTTTATGTTTGCGAATTGCATAGTTATTTAAAAAAGATTTATTTTTATTCTTTATTTCATTAAATTAAACTAAGCGATATTGTCTTCGTTTTATAAGTAAAATATATTTTATTTTATTATTTTTTGCAATGAAGCTACTATGAATAAAAAATATTAAAGAATAAAATTATTTTTGTTTGTCAAACGAAAAATGCGTAATTCGGAGCACGATGAACTGTCACAGAGATCATCCTTGTTGAAATGGACTATAGTTAGCATTGCCTAATTGGTAATTTCATTATCGATTCGGCAAACCATTGTCTTTGAGTTCTGGTGGACTAAGGTAGCAATTCTTCTTTATTTAAGAGGTATCTTACAATCTATTGTAAAGATTGGTTTTGACGTATTATATGGGGAAATGCATAGCCTTTTACAATAAAGTTCCACAAAGTATTACCGATTTCACAAAATAGATGATACGGTTTAAATGGTCTAGCGGTTTTCGGGACCCAGGTCAAAATTTTGGATATGTTGTTCTCCTGGTCGAGCTGAGCAAAAAATGTAATGGTCGCGAAAAAAGTTAACGACTCATTTTCCCGCTAGGGGGCTCTGAAGTCTGAATTAGAAAATCGTGGTTTTCGGCAGAATCAGTTGATTTTTGGATATGTTGTTCTCATTGACGAGCTGATAACATGACAACATATCCAAAATTTTGACCTGGGTCCCAAAAACCGCTAGACCATTTAAACCGTATCATCTATTTTGTCCCTACTCTCATGAATTTTAATAACTCAACGTCTATATAGATATAACGTGAATTTCTTTAAAATTGTAAAGGACGTTGGGTTCAGACTATTTATCTGAGGCCAGCGACTCTGTGAAAACACAGGGACAAGAAAGAATAGCAAGGTCTCCAGCCGTAGACTGAAAAAATCCTATTTGATATATGAATACATTTATGAATTTGATTACCATTGTCAAGTTTTTGAAAAATCATAGCTATAAGTTCAATGTCTATCGCAGTAACCTCAAAAAAGAAGAGGTGTTTCTTACTATAAATTTTATTTTATTTGAAAGCATTTACAATTTCGAAAAGAAGTACATAAAGATATTTGTACTACAAGAATATATATTTTTCTTGCGGAAAAATCTGATACACAGCTTTGAAATTTGGTATCACGATAGTTGGTAGGAAGCAACGGGGATGAACATAAAATATATTTTCTTGCGTGAAAATATATTTTCTGAAAAATCCGATATGACAACGGAAATCTAGTTCTTATTATAAACGTGAAAAACGTTGAGAATACTATGTAAGTCTAGTACTGAACACATTTCTAACGTAACTGCATCGGGCCTATAGCCAATCGCAGATTGCGCGTCGTCAACCCCCGAATAAATGCGACAATGTATGGGAGTGACTGGCGTCTTAGATATCTTTATGATATTGCTTGGTTATTAATAGAGATCGGATAATCGGATGCATATTTACCTAAAGTTAATTTCTGGCTCACAAATTATGGAAGCGGCTTTTTAAAATACATTTTGTTAAATAAAAATCCCGGGAAAATACGGGAATGCAAATTTAACGTAGTGCATATTGTTTGAAAATTACAAAATTAGCACGTGGTATTTATTTTCAAGAGACCGAGACTCCGGGTTCGTTTATACAACTATGCATACGTATTTACATGAAGTTTAGTGTCAGTTCCCCGTGCGATTTATGAATGTACGATTTATTACATGAAGAGTGTTATACGAAAGTAGTGAGCTAGTTTGACTAAAACAATAATCAATTAAATAATTGAATAAAAAAACAGAAATGGTGCCCGGGCGTAAGTATGGTCTAGTATCTCACTCTGAGTTAACTTCCGATTTAATGAGTGTGAGTGAGATGGCAAATAAAAAGACAATTCCATACTTTGTCAAAAACTAAATTAGGTACATAAATAAACATCCGGCTATCCAATTCCGCAATCCCGGGATTTTTATTTAACAAAACAATAAAAAGCCGTTTCCATACTTTGTCTTAAACTAACTTTAGGTAAATATGCATCCGATTATCCGATCTCTAGTTATTAATTACAATCAAACAAAAGAGATTTATTAGGTTATTGCACAATCGTCTCAAAGAGAGCAACACACAACTCTCGTACATTGTTGTACAGCATTACACGGGCTCATCTAGTCACAAATAACCCGTTCCTTTTGTGTCTGTGCTACCACTTAGAAGTATCAAATAACTGATAATAAGATAAGGTTTCATACTTTGTACAAATTATTGATACGAAAGTTCAGTTGTTAATTTGAGTCAATAATGCGACAATGCAGCCTAGTTACATTCGACTCAGCTAGGGAGCGTTCAAGTATTCAATTTGTGGGGGGGGGGGGGGTGTCTCGGTAAATGTTACGATGCGTTATAGGGACAGGAGCGGTTCTTACTTGTTTCTTTTTTATAACAAACTAGCTGACCCGTGCCCACTTCGTTGGGCATAATATTAATAATCCCCGAAGCGAGCACGAACGCGAACCGAATTAAACCGAAGCCATCGCGCGCCGTCCGCTGTACGTTTTTTCTCCGATTCACTTTGCAAAACGGACTACCACGTAAAAACCTTTTATTTTTTTATATAACCTATGACACGCAGTAATAATGGGGCTTTCTATTGGTGACATAATTTTTAAAATCGGTTCAGTAGATCCCGAGATTACCCTTTACAATTTAACAAATATACAAACACACAAACTTTACTTCTTTATAATATTAGTATAGATTGGCAACCCTTTTCGTTTACGTTTTACGGGGAATCCCTCGATTGTATTAGTATGGTCGTCATTTTTAATTTTTTCACGCAAGTTGTTTAACGTCACGGTGCGTTACAAGGGGGGGGGGGGGGGGGTCAAACATCTTCAACAATTGCGTTACGTAATACTTGAACGCTCCCCAATCAGATTGGTGACTCTAAAAGAGAATCACGGTTTACTTCATTATTGACGTGGTCTCATTAACGCGATCAAAAGAAACAAGTTACACACAAGGTTCAATCATCATCATCGAGGTTCATCAGCGTTCGCGAAGATAAGGGCGCCAGGACTCACCTGCGTCCGCGGGGCGTGTGCGTGCAGATGCTGCGACGGATGGAGATGTTGATGGGGGTTGTGATGGGAGTGGAAGTGAGGGTTGTGATGGGGGTTGTGGGGGTTGTGATGTGTGTTGTGGTGGGGGTGTTGGTGCGGGTTGTGGTGCGGGTGCGGGTTGTGGTGGGGGTGGGGGTGGTGCGGGTTGTGATGGGGGTGGGGGTGCGGCGGGTGCTGCTCGTGGCGGCCCCACACGCCGCCGCCGAGCGCCGACAGCCGCGCGCCGCGGAGGGACATCTGCAATTTTGAACAAAGTATTTAACTCTCGTGTGTTTTATTTATTTAGGACACATATCTACAGATGAAATGTTAGGATTCATCCTCCGCAATACAAAAAAGTTTAAAAAGGCTCAGAGTCTTATATATCTGTATATTCCTCTTGTTCGAACAATTTTAGAATATGGCGCCGTTATATGGTCTCCTTTCTACCCAGTGCATATTGACCGGCTCTCCGCAGCCGGGGTATGCAATTCAATGCATTTTCCTCAGCGGAACAAAAAAAATAAAAAGGTTAGATTTAGGTACTATACGTCAGTCAGTCAATACAAAAATTTACGACCTTCATATTTTTATAAACGTTTGAGCTAGCTTCATGAAATTTGGTCTTCTGCATGCCCTTATGGATTTAATTAAGCACTCGTAGTTTTATGTGTTTACCGTTAAAGAGGTTTTGAGTTATAACAGGGTCAAACGTGGCACCAAGTGGTTCGCGTAATATTCACCAGTTCCTTTGCTTGAACTTGGCTTAACACGTTGTCGCGTGTCTAGATTTACTCACGGGTCAGTAATTACCTTCTGTACGCACTTCATATTATGGTTCGACCGACCCACTCTGGGACCCGGATCGCTCTATAAAGCGTACGCACTAAGGGCTACGCTGCCCCCTCCTCTGAGAGAACGAGCGCTATCAGATAAAGTCGATCCAGGCTTTCTGCCCGGCCAAAGGCCAACCACCCGCCGTAGACCGGGCGTGGGTGGTATCCGGTGTAAGGTCGTCCGAGTACCAAGGGGTATTAAGACGACTACAAAAGTAGCGCACCCCTTATCAGGATTCCCTGCCTCCTCCTGCGGGAAAAAAAAAGATTTACTCACTTGGTTGATATCCAGTAACAATGGAGCCCCGCCCGCGCCGCTACCGTACCGCATGCGGCGACTGGAATAAAAAACAATCACACATTAAACTCATACACATGGTTCTGAAGCAAAAAGCCATATGAAAAGCCAATTTTAATAGGACCATTTGCTGATAAGCCAGTCAAGGAAAATGGCTATTCTATTAGTAACAACTAACTATACCCGCGGCAAAGTAGTATTTGGAAAAAGGACAATTTTCTTGACAATTAAATACACGTGATTAATAACGTATTATTTAGACAAGGATCTGTATTATGTGCATAACAAAAAATCAACCGCATATTGCGTTAATTTCGAATTAATTCGATCGTCATAAAAAAGGTTATAGTGAATCAATCTTAAACGTTTGACGTGAGCTGCCGCGGACTTTTTTAGAACTTTCAAACACAATTCCATCGCGCACAGTATTGACTTTAATTGAAACCGTTAAATCCGCAACCCAATCAAAATGGAAATTCGAATAACATTAATAAAATTCGAATAATATTAATAGTAATATAGACTTGGCCGAACTTTACAAACAATCAATATTAGAGTGCCCAGAGGGGCTATCGCACTAATAAATCGCAAGCGAAACGCAACCGAACCGTTCGGCTTAACCAATCCGAACGCCACAATATCACGTCATCTGTTCGATGACGTGATATTCTAGCTCTCGGATTGGTTGAGTGGAACGATTTCGCTTCGTTTCAGCTGCGATTTGTTAGTGCGATTGCCCCCCAGGACTTCCTCGCGTTCAAAAGACACTTTTTTTTATTCCGTACTAGCGGACAAATTATGCTAAAAATACTTTTTTTCCGGCGTTCTTGTAATTTTTATAATAAATTGAAATTCTATATAGATATATTTTGTGACTCTCTGGGGGCATACAAAAATAAACTAGCGGGTAATTGATTCCACAAACAATAGATAAGTCTTTTTTTATTTTTCTTTACGGTTAAGTTTTTATGTGTAATGTTTAATGTGTATATAATGGTTTCCATCACATATCTGTGCAATCTGCAATAGTCATAACGAAAATAATGGTACTTTAGGTCTGTTTGTATATATATTTTTTTATATTTTCATACTATAAGACTGTTAGAACTTAAAAGGACAATGCCCAAATTATAAAGAGCTGTGCCCCAGTCACAATTATGCATGCCCACTAATGAGATTTTTTTAATGTGTGCGTAATTAGCATAGCTTTTTAAATAAAGCAGATATAATTCGAAACTTCGTGCGAAAATAAAGATATTAGACAAATAAAATGAGCGCCTACTAATATTTATTAGCGAAGTTGTAAGACGACGATATGCATTTTGTTTTGTGATGTAATTAGTTGGAATCACAGTATATTCCTAGCATTTTCGTGTATTTTTAGCAGCTTGCACCTTTGTGTAAAAAAGAGAACTTATTTTTTACTTATTTTTAAGTTAATTAAATATACTTAATGAAATAAGGAAACTTGTTTATTCAGTTTGAATTACAATAATTTTAGCCTTTTCATTGATTTTCAGTAACTTACATTATGTGCACTTTAATAATAGAATTTCAATTAATTTAATGCGTCGTTTTGACTTTTGGCCATATTAATCGACCATATACAGGTTTCGTATTTATGTCATATTGCCATTTCCATTTCTAAAAGACACTATGTTTTATTGTGTTTTTCTCTCGCACGCCTATTTGCGAAATAAAGGCTACTAAAATTCGTAATGATATCTTTATATTTATTTACATTTTGTTATAGTTTTGTGACCAGTGGGGCAAATTAGGGCATTCTCCTTTGTACCAGAGATCGGGTCACTAGGGGCCGTCCATAAATTACGTCACACGGTTAGGGGGAGGGAGGGGGTTGACGAAGTGTGACATTGTGTGACAAGGGGGTGGAAGGGATCTTAAATTTCGTGACGTCACATTTCAAAATCTATTATAAGCTAACTGTTAAAACGCAAACTTTAAATTATTACTATTAGTATGAAAAGTGCTGTAAATATTAACTTTTATTGTAAAATATGTATACTCTCATAAATAAATAAAGGAATAGTATCTTCTTCTATCTATTAATAGGGGTACTCCCGAAACGTACTATTTTTCTAATTGATTATATTATATGATTTTGAAAACTATAATAAGAAAATCATGAAATGACCATATACTTATTTAGTGTAAGTAATCGTTTTTTGTTTTGTTAATTGATTTGATGTTAATTTTATTAAAATGAAAATAAAACTCATTTCGAAACCGCTTTTACCATTCAATAATTTCTATAATTTCAAAATTTGTGACGTCACACTAGGGGGGAGGGGAGTCTCACAAATGTGACTAGCTGTGACAAGGACGGGGGGAAGGTCAAAAAATCACGAAATTCGTGTGACGTAATTTATGGATGACCCCCTATTTCAATTGAAATGTCATATGAATTTAAAAAGGGTAACAGAATAAGTTTTACGAATATGTATGCTTATAGTGTCAGCTTCTATTATACAATAGATCAAGTGACTTCTCTGAACTGTAGTGCGACTTTAGTTACATAAGTAGAGCAACATTTTTTATCCTTGTACGACCCTGCGGTCAAGGTTATGTAGCTCTCGAGCTCTATGTCCTTAAATTCATATCTGTCTGACGACATTGAGTGCCTGTAAATTATTATGTTGAATAAAGACTCTGATTGATATTCCAATGATTGTCGCTATTAATAAGGGTTTTTCGTTACTTTTAAATTTACCGAATAAACGCGCGCATGCGTAAAACATACCAGCCAGCGAACATCAATAAACGCATCAATGGTGTAGTACTGTAATTCCCAAATTGGTCCAGGCAGACCCCCAGGGGTACACGGGAGACTCGACAGTTCTCTACGTTGGGCGTGACAAAAATGGCGGTCCACAATCGAAAGCGGGGGTGGATGAAAATTAATTTAGCTTCGAAAGCGGAAATCAAAAATATTGGCTTGACTCCGATCAATATACGCAGATAATATTACACGAAGCTCAGGGACTGTAACTTGTAATAACTTGCATATTCTTTATAGAGTACAACGCGTCGATAATTGTCGACCATTTTTTTTAGATTATGTCAAATCAACACTTTCTTTCGTCTGTCGACCTTTTAGGGTTCCGTTGCCGAATGGCAAAAAACGGAACCCTTATGGATTCGTCATGTCTGTCTGTTCGTATGTCACAGCCACTTTTTTCCGTAACCATAAGATATTAAGATTTTCATACAAAAATAGAAAAAAATCTTCAAAAATGATATTGACGTTTCTAATATATTTTTTTCTAAACTGAATATAGTTTGCGCGAGAGACGCTTCCAAAGTGGAAAAGTCTCTCCCCCCCCCCCCCCAACTTCTAAAATATCGTAATGATAAATGTAAAAATAATATAATTATGATGATGAACATTACCATGCAAACTTCTACCGAAAATTGGTTTGAACGAGATCTAATAAATAGTTTTTTTTTGATACGTTATAAATCGTAAACCGCATTTTATCTTTCATTCAATCAACTGCAATATAATAAAGAATAAAGAAAAACATTTATTTTGATGTATAGTGGTACGGAACCCAACGTGCGCGAGTCCATCTCGCAATTGGCCGGTTTTTTTAGTTAGATAAATTTAAGTGCTGATTAACAGCACTTAACTTTTGGTGATTTGAAAATTGTAGTGTAGTAGGGGGCCCACGAGGAAAGTTTTGAAAGTGTTCAGTGAATCAAGTCAGTTGGGCACCCTCTGGTGTAGTGTGTACTGGTGTAACAGGGTAGGAGTAGCATGCTGATTGGTCGTGGTAGTGTCCTTACGGGTTCCCACGACCCTGTCACCAGTGTTGCCAACTCAAATTGTCGAAAATTGGTAGATTATGTGCCAAATGTTGGTAGAAGTTGGTAGAATGTGAAATGCGAAATTGGTAGATCTACCATCTTATATTAAAAAAAAAATCATTAATTTCGCAACACAACAAGCGTAACAATCCAAACCGTACGGTTAAGTAATATTTACCACAGACTAAGTAGTTGGCTTGTGTAGTTCGCGAACGAACTAGTTCATAAGAGCGCTCCCACAGACAAAATATGCGAACTAGTTCACGTCATTCCCAACTCCTTAGTTCGTATTTCATAACCAAAGTACAAGGATCGTGAAGACGTTTATATGTATAGTCTATGGTGAAGACCGAACTAAAGACGTTTCACTTTGCACATGCGCAGTGCGTGACTCATTTGTATAGTTGGCACTATGCTTTTTATGGTATGTTTTCTGAGTTGTGGCAACATTGAACTAGGGAGCGATTTGGCTGCCAGCCAGTGCCTTCCTAGTTCCTATGCGATGCATTCCAACTGGGAGTCGGGAGCTGACGAACTAATAGAGAGAACTAGTTCGCTTAGGAGCGGTGAACTGTTCTGAGTGATCTTAGTCGCGAACTATTAAGCACAAGACTACTAAGTAGTAAGAAGAGAACAAGTCTATTTACCACAACTAACCGGAATTGGGCCACAGACAAAACAAATAATAAATAATGTCGGTTTATAGACGCAACATGACGCAAACATGGAAATATTAAATATGAAAGTGGTGATATGTGAAAATTAAAAAAATTGGTAGACTTTAGGTCTAGGGTAGTAGATAGGTCGACTGAAGTGAAAATTGCTAGATCTACCAAAAAGTTGGTAGATATGACATCACTGCCTGTCAGGCCGCGGGCAGTTCTCTTCGGCGCGTCTGACCGCGATGTCGGACACGCCGTCGATCGAACGCTCTGCGGAATCTGTGGAGGGGCATCGCTGAGGTTCTTAGTGAGTAGGCCTACCCCCTTCTGAGGAGGAGAGCCCCACATAATTCTGCGCCTTTCCCGGGGTGCAGGTATGCAATTCAACGCATTTTCCTCAGGATTAAAAAAAAAAAAAAATGTTGTATTGTATTAAATGTAACACCTTTATTATATATTATAAAGGGTATAGCGAGGTAAGGAGGACGAAATGGCCCCCATGGCCCATGACGGAATTATCATTTGTACTGTATTGGCACTCTAAAAGAATACGAAATGTAAGGTCGTTGACCCCTGACCTTGACCTGTCTTTGAGATAATCGAGAAAGTTCGAATGCGCGCCGATTATTTTCAAAAAATTTTTTCCCGGAAAAACTATAAAAGCTAGAAGAATGGGACCAATTGCGTATAATGAGGGATACTTTGAAAAATATTCTGTATTTGTTTCAGAGTTCTCGTGAAATGATAACTGTGCAAAATAATGAACAAAATATTAATATTTTTTTTTAGTACTGTTCTATTATGTCTACCGCGCCAAAAAAATTATATAATACTCTTTAATTTATATACTTATACCACACAAAAGCTGATCAAAATCAAAGAGGCGCTTCTTGAGTAATTATGAATTTACTTATTGTGCGTACGGCTGGTAGGAACTAATTAAAGAGGTCGTTTTTGGATTAATTATTATAATTTTATGTTAAACATAATTTTAATCATCATCATCACTATTTTCATTTATTACAACATTGACTGCATCATTTGAAAATATTTTCGACAGAATTTCAGCAGGACGTGAAATGCGAGATAGATATCTCGCATGAGCTAAATAATATATTACACTTACGACATGAGCGCAGCATCCAACTGTCCTGTTTTCATTCGGACAATCACAACAATATCCTCGGATTCCTTCGACACTGCTCATATTAGGAACATAATCAATGAACAATCGGTAATGTTTACTATTTACATGTCTGAAACGAACATTTAACTTGATGATAGTTCGGGTTTGTTTGACGTAATATAATATATAGAGATTACTCATGACGTCCATATTTCAGCGAGGTATGAAACAGCTAATGAGAGCTGATAGGGAACCTGTAAATAATATTCTTAATTGTTCTTCGTTTAGTCTTGGAAAATCTAAAATTTCTGATGACACCAGTTGTTGCAAAGCCGTTTTTCTTCGATTCCAGTGCTGCTTTTCTACCTCTTCACTTAAAGAATTTGGTAACGCCAGTCGCTCTTTAAAGTATTGAACAATTGTCTCTCATTTAAACCTGTATCAGAATCCAATCGCTCCTCCATAGTCGAGTGGATAGTACACCGGTTTCAAGGGTCGCCATCTCTGAGGTCCCGGGTTCGAATCCCGGTGGGGGGCAGATGTTTGTGTGATGAATGCGAGCATTTGTACCTTAGTCATGGTTGTTGATATATATTTCAATAAAAAATATTTATATATGTGTAATATATGTATGTCTATCCGTTACCCTAGATCCCATAGCACAAGCCTTACAGAGCTTAGTTTGGGCTAGGCTAATTGGTGTAAGTGTAAAAATATTTATTATTATTATATGTGTGCAGCGTAATCGTATTTGTAATGACACGAATACACTTATAATAATCTATTAAAACATGAATAAACACGTTTCCTAGACCACGCGAAGCGGCCGGGCGGGCGCCACCGTACACGATCGAAAAAGTTTTTTTAGATATTACTCAAGAAGCGCCTCTTTGATTTTGATCGTCTTTGTGTGGTGGTAAGTGTACAAATCAAAGAGTATTATTATATTTTTTTTGGCGCGGTAGACATAATAGAACAGTACTAAAAAAAAATATTAATATTTTGTTTAATTATTTTGCACAGTTGCCATTTCACGAGAACTCTGAAAAAAAATACAGAATATTTTTCAAAGTATCCCTCATTATACGCAATTGGTCCATTCTTCTAGCTTTTATAGTTTTCCGGGAAAAAATTTGAAAATAATCGGCGCGCATACGAACTTTCTCGATTATCTCAAAGACAGGTCAAGGTCAGGGGTCAACGACCTTACATTTCGTATTCTTTTAGAGTGCCAATACCAGTACAAATGATAATTTCGTCATGGGCCAGGGGCCATTTCGTCCTCCTTACCTCGCTATACCTTTGTACAATATGGAATTATTTTGTCCTAGACGAAGACGCTTATTTGTCGTTAAAGGTTACAATCAAGTTACAAAGTGTTATATTTTCTTTTTAGAGTTAATTTATTTTTAACTTTTTAGTTCATTTTATAAACAAATAATAAAAGCTTGTTTTTAAAAAGGTTTTTTTTCTTTAATTTAATTTTTAACTTTTTAGTACCTCTACAGGCTTGCTGAGAACAAGCCCTTTCATTTGATGCCCATATTGTAGGAGTGCATTAAAAATAATTGGTCCGCCATATTGGATACGCGGCCATGTTGGATTTTGAATGACGTTCACACAGTTAATCATGCATTGTCATCCGAACTAAACGTGTATACGCCGAGTCTTGGTCGCAGAGATCGGGCGAGATCTGTCTCCGCCGGCATTGATTGCGGCAATGCTGGCGGACGAGGGGGTTGGAGGGCTGTGGCCTCCTTCTGTGAAGCAGTGATGCTCCAGAAGGAGGCCGCCGAGCGAGGTCGGGAGATGGCCGATCCCGCTCGAAGAAGGCGGCGCCGGGCTCAGTAGCACAGCCTCAGTAGCACAGCCGCGGCGCCGCCGCGGGTCGCCGGTGGGCGCGAAGAAGTCGCGACCGCTACGGCGACCCGGGATGGACCACGCCCCTTTCCGTGGCCGGGGGGCGTCGTCGGTGGAGGAAACCGGGGGAGGTAGTTGGCCTCCCCCGAGGAGGGCTCCCCTCTAGGAAGGGGAGCGGAGGCTGGGGGTTCCCGGAAGTGACTTTATGTTCCCGGGGCTCCCTACATGCCTGAGGAAGGCCATCCCTGAGGTTTTTAGTGGGTAGGCCTCCCCCTTCTGGGGAGGAGATCCCCACATAACCGCCGGCTCGCCACAAACGGGGTATGCAATTTAATGCATTTTTCCTCAGGATTAACAAAAAAAAAAGGTAGCATGCTGGCAAAGTGTCAAGGCAGGCGGCTAGTTACTCACGGCGGCTGGTAGTGGTGGCGCGGCGCGCGGCGCTCGGCGGCCGGCGCCGGCGCAGACACGTTGCTCTCGCCTGCGAACGACACATTGCACATTCTCACTTCGCCGTCTACACATTACTCAACTCCGTTGGGAATTCAACAGTGTCGTTTATAGAAAGCTCTGTTGAATCGTCCAAATTTTCAGGACGTATGTTTTAGCTGATAATAAGAATGGGCGCAAGAAACTCATCAGCTTTATCAAAAGTAATAACAAAAGTACATGGCACCATATAAACTATGGCAGTTTGGCGAGCGGCGATCGACTCCAAATTTTCTATAGTATACGAGCTGAAGTTTTAGAAAAAGTTAAGGGGGCGTTCAAGTTACGATGCGTTATAGGGACAGGAGCGGGTCTTTCTTACATAATATAATTTCTTGTATAATGTAACATTGTTTCTTTTTTTATAACAAATTGGCAACCCTTTTCGTTTACGTTTTACGGGGAATCCCTCGATTGTATTAGTCTGGTCGTCATTTTTAATTTTTTCACGCAAGTTGTTTAACGTTACGGTGCGTTACAGGGGGGGGGGGGGTCAAACATCTTCAACAATTGCGTTACGTAATACTTGAACGCTCCCTGATCAGCTCGTCAAGGAGAACAATACTATCGAAAATTTGGAGTCGATCGGCGCTCGCCAAATTGACATATAAACTGTGACATGTACTTTACAATAAATTATGTTGTTACCGTACAACGTACATATGTGTTTACAATTTATGCGGGAAAACAAATATTTACACTTTAGAATGTAATGTCTTCAAATCAACACCGTAATAGTCCTTACTCATTACCGTCTTTTTTTAATATACTTTGCACATATACAAACATAGCAATGACCCTCAACGGTTATGGCAACGATTATGTCCATATGTTCGATTCAGAGCAGATCAAAATATTTATTATAATTTAGTCAAATCTAATACAATATTTTTTTTTGTCATTCACGCAAATAAATATTAAACAAAACTCCTCCTGCAGGTCTGCAAGAAGAAATTTCATTTGTTAAATAAGCGTGGATTCTGTTTAAAACTATATGTGCATACATTATTAAAACTATATCGAGAGGTGTGGCTCACCTCTGCGGCCACAGTTGTGTGTGACTATTATCTGACTTTATGTGTGTAAAAAAATTGGCACATGCACACGTCAAGTGTGCGGTCCAAAATTTGCTATCAGCGCTAGGTGTTGAAGACAATAATTGACAGTTACTGAGACAGTGCATTAAATACTTCCTTTGAATCGTCATCACAAATCATTCGTCATTGATTAAATACGTACACGACTTACTATAAATAAATAAATATTTCTTACACTCACACCAATTAGCCTAGCCCAAAGTAAGCTCTGTAAGGCTTGTGTTATGGGATCTAGGGTAACGGATAGACATTATACATATATAAATAAATTTAGTAGAAATATATTATAACAACCTAAGGTGCAAATGCTTACGTTTATCACGCAAATATCTGCCCCCACCGGTACTCGAACCCGGAACCTCAGAGATGGCGACACCTTGAAACCAGTATACCAACCACTCAACTGCGGTGGTCGTCATGTATATGTATGTATATATGAGCGAATCTTATCTATTCAATACACAGACTAATGCTGATAGCATATTTTGAACCGCAACCTTGACATTTGCATGTGTAATATTAGTCGCCGAGGGTCAAATAGAAAAAAATCCTTTTTTAAAAACAAGCTTTTATTAAATGCGCTAAAAAGAACAAAATAAACTTTTAATACATATAAAAGCTTGTCGCGAGATTTACTTACTTATAGAATATTTTTAACGACAAGCTTTTATATGTATTAACAGTTTACTTTCTTCTTTTTAGCGCATTTAATAAAAGCTTGTTTTTAAAAAAGGATTTTTTTACTTTTATTTTATTTTCCGACTAAAAAACCAAGCTTAGTAAACCCTTTCATTTGATACCCATATTGTAGGGGTGCATTATAAATAATTGGTTCGCCATCTTGGGAAAGTCCGCCATATTGGATTAAGAGTGACGTCACATTATTTACCGAGGTGTTCTTTTCAAGCCCTTTTATTTGATACCCATATTGTAGGAGTGCATTAAAAATAATTGGTCCGCCATATTGGATACGCCGCCATGTTGGATTTAGAATGACGTCACACAGTTAATCATGCATTGTCATCCGAACTAAACGTGTATACCAAATTTCAGCTCAATCGGAAACCGGGAAGTGGATCAAATTTAAGTTGCAATATTTGATTACAGAACGACAGACAACGGGACAGGTGAAACTAAATAAAAGCTTGTAAAAAAGACTCACCCGACGAGAGATGCCGGGAGATGCGGCGCCGCTTACGGCTGGGGCTGTCGCCGGCCTTGGACGACAGCTCGCCGTCCGAGGAGCCGCCGCTGGCCGCCGACTCCATGGCCACGGGGCCTTCCAGGGGGTTTGTGTCCTGCAACGTCCAACCCGGCACAGATCATCCATCACCGCCTTCTTAGCTATACGTTCACAAACAAGCAGGCTGCACACCTGCTTACAGTGGACTTTGTGAGATTCGCAGCAAACCTGCGACCCGTTCAAGAACCACAGTACACTTTCCCAACTATCTTAAGCCCTCGTAATGGAACACAGCAAAGCGAGGATTGTTGTTTTACGGTAGAAAACAATAAGACGATGGTAACCTATCACACAAAAAGGGTGTACGGTTTAGCAAATAATATAAATTTTCAATGCACCGTATATTCTATTAACAAAGTAAAATATACACTAACATCTATGCAAAGCCGAAATAACATTCATCACATCCTATATATATAACGAAACCATCGTTACAGCGACGCGAGCGAACAGAGCGAGCGTTTCACTTCTGCTGAGATTTTCTGTTGGCACCGTCTGGAATATAGTCATTCTAGAACAGACGTTCCCATACTTTCTTGTGTCGAAGACCCTTTGCCATGTACTTCGTGTTTTTTTTCACATCATAAGTACTTTTATCAATAACTAGCTGACCCGTGCCCACTTCTTTGGGCATAATATTAATAACCCCCGAAGCGAGCACGAACGCGAACCGAATTAAACCCGAACCATTGCGCGCCGTCCGCTGCCCGTTTTTTCTCCGATTCACTTTGAAAAACGGACTACCTAAAGCCTATTTATTGTTCGGTTTTTTTATATAACCTAAACTTTCCTTGAGAATCACTCTATCTAATAAAAAAAACCACATCAAAATCCGTTGCGTAGTTTTAAAGATCCAAGCGTACATTGATAAGTATCCAAGCATACTTTAATTGATTGTCGTAAAAGTTATACAGTAATGTCGGAAGCGAACACTTTAAACCTTACTGGTAATGAATCGGTCAAGGAAAATGATTCTGACGGGCCGTTTGAATAACCCCACGAGTCTGGGCTAGAAGTAAAAGTATTCCCTCGTATTTGTAAAAAAGGCGAAATATGCGTAAGAGAATTTGTTTAAGAGTAAACCAATAATAATTGTGTGTTAATTATCTTTGTTTTATTTGCCTATCTCTGAGGTTTTTATTATGATTTATTTGCAATATTGTTGGCCACACGGGATTGTCCATTAGAAATCCCGGGAAGGTCCACATTCATATGAACATTTCAACGCAAGTACATAAATAACTGTTCTAATTACCGACCTCTGATAATAACACCCATTAAATAGTGGAGAAATAGTGTTATTTTTACATTTCTAATGTGATGTTGTAAACAATAATAATTCCATTTTCATCAATTTTAAAAGCGTGTTTTTCTTGCTGTTTAGATTTTAATTCACTATATAAAAATAAGTCGGGTTTTTCTTCCTGACGCTATCTCTCTTATTACAAAATCTTCTAAAACTCGGGCTTAAACCAGGTCTATGGAGTTCGGGTCTAAACCAAGGTCTCTGGTTTAGACCGGACTTTATTACAAAAACAAATTCAAGTACGATCTTCCAAAACCCGAGTCTAAAGAAAATCATTCATTCATTCGTTCGTTTTTAACGGCTTTGGCACCCTAGTTTTAGCCAATTTTATTAGTAAACCAATAATCGTTCCATTTCACGCAGCTTCGTTTGTAACCAACTTCATAACTATAGTGAAAATAAAACTACAAAGTTGATAAAAAACATTTATTTAGATAAATTTAATTTTAAAGTATATGTAAGAAGAAATGTAAGTATGAAAGAAATATTCGTACTTACATTTTTTCTTATATATACTAGAAAATATAATAATACATTTCACGTTGTAAAAATTGCTTGTTGGAACGTAAATTTCATCGTATTCAAGATTTGCCGCCCTTTTGACACCAAAGCATTTTACTAAACAAAATTATTTCGTTTTCTTTGAATTTTACAAACTTATATAAAAATGGAAAATAATAAGAGATCCTATAATTGGTGCCAAGAAGACAAGGTATGTACTTACCTAGTTTATATTTTAATAAAGAACTTTTGAAAATTAAAATGTTAACTGTGCATGATTCTAAGTTCAATATCCATTATTAAGCCGTAAAGTCAAAATGAAATATCGAGAAAATTAACTAATAGCAAGAACAATAAAAACCGAACAAGCGCAAACACAAATCACCTACGCAAATCGCAGACTATCTAGTTAGAGATACGTATGCACAAACTACAAACTGTCAAAAATCATAATTTAGTTTTGAAACCAGACTTAAACTAAGGGGTAGCCTAGTTTATCTTTAAACCAGAGATAAACCCGGTTTTTTGGGTAAACCGTGTCTTGTAATATCAATTTCATTAAAATCTGAGTTAAACCCGAGTTTTCGTTTAGACCAGGCCTAAACCAGGTCATGGAATAACACGGTATAACTCCAGAACGCACGAACCGATTTCCACGGCTGCACTCGTTGGAAAGGTCTCGGGCTCCGTGAGGTTTATAGCAAAGAAAATTCAGGAAAAAATTCCTTATCTAGAAAATAAATAGGAACAAAAAACTGCCACTTTACAAATCTTTTTGACAGGACAAAGTCTGTCGGGTCCGCTAGTTTAAAATAAATTAGTGATCATATTAATAGGAAGTCGTCCGAAGGTGTTGGAGAATTGAGGGTTCCGTTCTTACCATGTGGTGGTGTGGCGTGTGGAGCAGGTGCGGCGGCTCGGCGGACGGGCCGGCCCCAGGGCTCAGGCGCATGTCTGCGGACAACGGAGCGCGCGTTAGAGGCGATGCGACCACGACGACGGTGTGCACCGAGTGAGCCAGCCAGCCAGCATGACCAAGCACCTTCTTTACTTATTTTTATTTTACCCTCTTAAGGGTAAATTCTTAAAAAAGTATGTAGTTTGTAATTTTTTTATTTTCCTGTAGTTCTCTATACCCTTTTTCGGGTATTAAATTTAACCGGGTAATTGTTCTTCCTCGGGTCTCAACCGAATACCAATTCATTATTTTCTGCGCCTATTCAAAATCTTTCAACCCCTATTTATACAAACTTTCAATATCAATACAAAAAATGACTTAACGAAAAACAACATACCCCCCACTACAGATCTGTGCACCAAATTTAATTTCAATTGCTACGACAGTTTTTGGCATGAGAGCGCGACAGACAGACACGCGTTGCTCGCGCATTTATCATATTAGTCCGGATTAGGATAAATGATAAAATGACACCAAAACGACAAACTTGATGGATAGATTGTTTGATGAAATCTTGACCTAAGCATGGACGTCCCAAAACCCTGTTAATGGTTAAAGAACTCTTAGTAACGTCTACATGAATGAATAATGCCAGAAGAGTTAAAGCGAATGAGTATCTAGAATACGAAAAAAGAGGGCACATGATAATTAGTCTGTAAGAGCAAGAAAGGACTACGAGGAGGGTGGCGTTATTAGGGCTGAAAAGCGAGGGTAGTACCTGATCGACGCTCCGAGGCGCGGCGCTCGGCTCGCCGTGAGCCTCCCGCGGCTCCGCCTGGTGACAACGTGGCCTTTTTTACTTCAAGTAGGTGATCATATGCGGACATGGTCAAACATTTCAAATGAAGTATAGACAAACTATGGGGCAGCCATTGGGTAAATATTAACAATAGTTCTGAATTTAAGGAACGTTGCCCTGTGGATAATGTACTGTTGGGAAAGACGATACCAATATTTGGAGATGCTATACAATTAACAAAACTGCAGGTTTTACTATTGCTAGTGCAATCCGAATCTATGGCAGTGGAGTTGCGAAAGCGGATTCTGCCATAAGCCACGCATGGGCCCAAAGAACACCGGGGGGTATGGGTAGGCCGGTCCTCTCAGACCGGAGACCCCCACTCACGTCCGCAAAAGAAGTGCAAACCAAATCTATTGCTCGTGCGGTAAGAACGATCCAAAATTCCAAAGGTTGGCTTGATGTTGTATGTACATTACAGCTGGTTTATTGAGGCTGCTGTCCGAGTACCTACACGAATGGTACGGACCAGGTGCTGGCCATTGTAAGTACTGTAGACCGACAAGTACAAGCGCGGTACATTACCGATACTGAGCCGGCGTTGGTCTCGATGGTGGCGCGCATCGCGCTTGGCGGGCGGCGGCGGCGGCGGTGACTGCACGCACGCCTCCTTGGGGCTGCCCGCGCTGCTGCCATCACTGCGGGAGAACAGAGACAAACATTAATTCGTGGGAAATTCAAACATTACCTAACAGCCTAATTATAATAACAGGACACGACTGACGTACACAGGAAACACGTGACGATACAGGACGGCGATCCATTGCGAGGTATTTCCCGGTCACTACTCATTCAATCCAAATATAACGCCGCGTGCGGCGATCAGTCGGCGCGTCATCAGCTCGCGGAAACAACGCGAAGACGCCACGAGTGTTGGGCTATTTGTGATGGCGGCCAGAGCGAGTCATAACAAAACAAAATCTAAGTCAGACATTGAGACACACGCAGCACGGGCGTGCGCGCAGTAATACTTGTACAAATGGTTAGATTCGTTAGTTAATTATTCTAATCTATATACACTAACCCTTTTTTTAAAAGGGGAAAGCGTAAAATTGCACTGTACTCGAACGTTGTATAGGCGACAAGTGTACTTATTTTATAGGCAGGGCAAAAAATTCTTCTGTACAGAACCGTCACTCTGTTGGTAGGGCGTTGTGAATAAGAAATAATAATTTAAATCATATTTAAGCATTTAAAACTAATTAACTTTGGAACGTGACATTAAATCCTCCAACGATGTATTCTGTGCCCCAACGCACACACGCACACTGTTTTGATAGATATGATTGAATTTCATCTTCATATAGCGTTAATAAAGCGCAAATTGACTCTTTGATGTTAGGAACATACCTACATTGCTTAGACAAAATGTGAGTGCTTGCAATATGAACTTTATACAATAACAATAAAGCTCAAATTGACTGAACGTTTTAGTTAGAAAACGTTTGTATGGGGGAAAAAGGGCATTCCGCAGTATCCGCGGTGCTCATCGTACCGAGGGAGTTACCGAACAATTTTTACCATAATCATTTCCAATAATATAAATTCATCCACATCTAGAAAAAAAATCATCAATGTGCATCAGCCACTGCACAGATGCGCGTGCACCATTAAGTAAATGCTAACGAACGGTTCACCTACTTACGTCGCCTCGAATAAGAGGACACTACAGTTTACGGCTGGCTCTCATTCCAAAAGTTATAGCATCTGTTCAGAATGTCAACAATATCTTCCGGAATATATAGCCGTTATCGAATAACTCAGCAAACGATCGCGTCGCTATCGCTTCATTTGACATTTGCTCATCAACCATCGCCTGCTCGCTTGCAACTTATTTGTATGACAGGAAGAAAACCAACAATGGTTGAGTGCAACTGGATTGCGAAGCGATCGTGACTCGTTGCTGAATGACATAATAAGCCTACGGCGCTATCTCGGACGATGCCCATCCGGTGCCGCGCCATAAACGGGAAACGATGACAATGGATGTGTGCATTTGTGACAATGCTTATGCAAACGTTTTAAAATAGCAAATGGGTAGGTTTTGATCACACCAGCTGTTAAGCGTAGATAGGTCAAGGTCGAGCGTGCAAACAGAAGGTGGCAGAACTCCATTCCTTTACGTAAAAGTGGAAGTAAAACGTTTTCGTGTGCAGCGGTGATACCTCCGTAGGGGTGAAACTTCCATTACGAAGAATCCCTCTGACGTTCAATATGGGCATTGTACACACATCCTTACTAATATTATATACGAGTATTATTATGCGGAAGTAACTGTCTGTCTGTCACACTTCTACGACAAAACTACTGAACCGACTTAAATTGCTTGAGAGAAGACTTATTAATAAGAAAAATCATGTAAGGAGTTGAAATAGAGGATGAAAGATTGTGTGTAAAATAGGGTAACATTCAAAGCTAGAAGTTTGAAATAAATTTTTTAATCTTTTGATTACATATAAATGAATACGTCATTCAAAGGTTACATATTAACCCTAAAGGGGGTAAGAATAAGGGAATAAAAGTTTTAAAATAGGCTTACAAACTACTGAACTAACTTTGGTAAAATTTTATGTAGAGACAGTTTGAATCTCGGAACATTTATATCACGAGATAAAAAAAATATAGTTCCTTTTTTTTCAGTGCAATTCTGCAATACATCTGACGGGTGTTTGATGAATTTTGGTATAAGGGTTGTAGAAGACACGAGATATAACATAACAATTTTTAACACGGAAAAATAGATCATTCCTTTTGGAACAAATCACAATTCCAATGTTAAAGGAAATGTTAGAAATACAAAATGGTTGAATTGTCAAGGAGTGGAAACTACTATAGATAGCTGTCGACAAACAAGTTTCGAGTTTTAAGTTGCAACAGCAAAAACACTTCAAAGGGTACACTGTAAAGGGCAGAGGGTGACGTAAGCAGTTACTTAACACGGCGCGGGCGCAGCGTGGCCCTTGTCAAGACACCTTCATTTCACTGAAGGCGCCTATGGCTGTCACATATCCCCGATATCTCCAACTTTCTACTCATATCGCCATATACATAATGTCTGCAAAGTGAGCACAGTTGCCCCTCATGATAAGGCGCCACATGGCTTTCCGCGCCTCTTCAAGCGCTTTGGGGCCCTTTTATGGGTCTGCGCTGCATCGCCCGGCTCCTGAGGGGCGGTCGTATTTTGGGCACGTTTCGTGCTCCTTATTGTGGATTCTCAGCCTTCCTCTCCTGAGGAAAAAAGCACAATTGCGTCCTGCATGACAAATCACCGGAAAATACCGATTTTATCATATCAAATAAACAACGTAGATTATGAAGGCTATTGTCTGCTGAGCGATGACAATAAGGGAGCGAGGCTGTCACGAGTACCGTCACGGCTGCGATTTATTTGTTTATTTATGACATTATGTGACACGTTACAGTTGAAAAGTATACGATAAATACTATTCCGACTATAACCTACAACATGCGTCATACACGCATCGTGTAACATACAAAATACAACTTGAGTTTATGTCTATTTTAAGGTGATAGTTGTCATCTTAAATTATCACCTTCGACATCACCTTAGACAATCGGCAACAGTATCGGGGAATTGGTCATCAGATGTACAGCGAACGAACTTTATTTTTAAATACATATGTATATTCCTCGCCTCTTCCCCATGGGGGTAGGCAGAGATCACAGTTTTCCACTTGCCACGATCCAAACATACCTTCCTAGCTTCCTCGACATTTTGGGTACTTTAATACACGCTCCTCCGGTTACGGGTACTCCTGACCTGACTTTCTTTCAGCATATCATCTAGTTGGTCTAAAGATAATCGTCTATGTCAGAGTTTTGTGTCGTAGACCCTATGCCATGTTTTTCGGTTTTGACCCCAACTTAGCTGTTCAATATCAGCTCATATTTTTATTTTTTTGTTAATAATGTATATGTCTTATATTAGAAAACTAGCTTTCTGCCCGCGGCTTCGCCCGCGTGGATTTCGGGATTGGGTGTATAGAGGGTTAAGGGTCATAGCTTTTGCCCACGGCTACATATACGCGGAAGTCGGTTTATGGTGCGAAGATTTTATCGCGCTTCCCGTGGGACTATCCGTTTTTCCGAGATAAAAAATGCCGCAAAACTCCTCAAGAATCACTCTATCTATTGATGAAAACCGCATAAAAATCTGTGCAGTAGTTTTTGAGCGAAGCCTTTATTGCGCATCCCGTGGGATCTGTCGATTTTTCCGGGATAAAAAGTAGCCTATGTTACTCGGGGAGAATGTAGCTTTCCAAAGGTGAAAGAATTTTTGAAATCGGTCCAGTAGTTTAAGCGTGAAGAGGTAACAAACAAACAAACAAACAAACAAACAAACAAACAAATAAACAAACACACTTTCGCATTTATAATATTAGTTGGGATAGTATAATGTAAATAAATAGGTATCATCACTGTATGTTGAGATCCATTATCGTGGACCCTCATTTTCATTTCACGGACCTCCAGATTGTTTTTCACTGACGTAGATTCCTTGCTGATTGTCGCCAAGGGGACGATAAAGACCACTTTGGGAATCAATGGTCTACGTCGTCCCCTATCAACTGGCTCATTCATATTTGCCTAATAAAATGCTTTCGTCAGTCGTCTATCGTCCATCCTATCTACGTGTCCAAACCATCTAAGCACATTTCCCTTATCACACTATTAAATAATTACTTATAAATGTTATTTATTTACTATAAAATATGTCCAAGTTTTCATTAAATTGCAGATGTGTCGTTACGAAGCACCTGCAAGGAGACGTACCTTGCACCTTCCACATCGTACTTGAGTACTCGATTTCGATGCTTCTTTAACTAAAAAAGCCATCGAAATCGAGTTTCCTGAATGAAAATCATTTTGGGTGCAACGTCCGGCAAATTATATTCTCTGAACTATTACTTTTCAGCTGGTTGGTTCAAGGGTCCTTTGAACCGGATTATGTACAACTAGCTTTTGCCCGCGACTTCGTCCGCGTGGAATAGTGACTTCCGGCAGATTTTTGGTTTTTCCCACATAGACCATGTATAGAGGAATAATTCTTTCATACATATTTTTTGTGTATCTTGAACCGTTTTCGCAGCGCACGCAAAGAAAGCCTTCAAAAATGAATAATTTTCCCCGTTTTTTACACATTTACCGCTCTGTCTTTGCTCCTATTGGTCATAGCGTAATGTTATTTAGCCTATAGCCTTCCTCGATAAATGGACTATCCAACAAAAAAAGAATTATTCAAATCGCACCAGTAGTTTCGGAGATTAGCGCGTTCAAACAAACAAACAAACAAACTCTTCAGCTTTATTATATTAGTATAGATATGTGTTGAGTACATGTTCACAAATTCTCCCTCTAGCCGTAAAAACTGAATACGGTAACTGTAAGTATTCTAGGCGCAGGAAAGTGGCCAGTGGGTAGGTTCTGTAGGCAGGTCGGCGGGGTGTTACGTCGCAGGCCGATCTACAAGCGCGAGACTTTCACCGCTTTCCAAGCCGTCGTGCCAGCGGAGGGCTAATCTCGGAGCGCCGCGCCGGCCCTGGCTTTTGCCAAAAAGTGCCTCTGTACAAGTCTATGCTAAATAAATATTATTTTGATTTTGACCCATCGCTTCGTGTAACTGCTTGCTGGACTACGCTTGTCCAGACCCAAAAAACTATAGTAAACAATTTTTTGTGAGTTTTAACGGCACTACTGGTCCAAACTTTAGTTGACCTCAATCTGGCGTTATTTTTTTTTGTTTTAGGCGGAGGCTGAGAACAAGAAGCACGAAGATATCCTCGCAGCCAAGTGCCGCGGAGATTATGTTGAACTCCATGTTCGCCGGGACAGTCCGACCGACATGACCTATTCACTAAACTCAGCCCTGGTTCTGTTGACTTGACGGCATACCATTTTAGCCAATAGACGCCCACTGCTGTATATAGAGCATAGCCCTCTCCATTGCCCTACTGGAACACAATACTGGCGACACCTACCTGAATAGATGTAATTCTGTTATTTTATAACTTTGAAATGAGAATATAACAAATAAGACCTTCAGAGTTTCTTGTCTGTTCTTCTCTGAAAGGTCTTTCTTCCTTGTACATTTGCGCGTATAAGGCTATGTAACTCTTAAGCTTTTCGTGTCCTTACATTTTAATTATTTAGAATAAAGCTTACTTAGACTGTTACGAAATAAATAATTAGTATAGATATAGATAAATATCAAATAACTCTGCTTTTTTTTTAATACATGATAATTAATTTTTGATAATAGTGAGAGAACGAAATTCCATCTTCCATCAAATTCTATTATATAGTTGATTCCTTATGTTTATAACATAAAATTTGCATATCCTCAACTTGAATCATATACTTTATAATTATGTAAAACGCATTTGTGAACACCTCAATCAATTTCAGAAACTGTGTCGCCGCTATATAGATTTCAAGATCGGAAGAAAAAACAAACCGTTGAAAAACATTTTCGGGAAATCTCTCGTGAAAGCCGGCCGGTTGATTGTATGACCCTAAAAGCTCTTAGGCAACTTAGAAAGCATAAAAGCATTCTTTTCCTCCATGAGCCCTCGTGAAAAGATATTTTCGTATAATTCAGCACAAAAACACTTTACAGAATTGTATTATTCGACCAAGTCGACAAGAAGCAGCGGTAAGTGTAATCTGGAACTTCGCGTCGAAACCTTGACTATTATTCATTTATCAGCGCCAGTAGCATTTGTACAATCAGAACCCCTTTATAGACAACATGTACGTCACACAGTTGTAACGTAACATGTCTAGTTACGTAGCTTGGAAACCCAGTAATTTAAGGTAATAGCCGGTTCGAACCAGAACATGTAAAACATGACGAAAATATCACTAATTTTTTTTTTTTTTTTTTTTTTTTTTTATTGCTAAAGTTGACAAACAAGCAGGCTGCCCACCTGATGGTAAGTGGTAACAGTCGCCTATAGTACATGTGGTTTCCACGAGATTCGCAGCAAATCTGCAAACCTCATAAGCACCACAGTGTACGTTGCCAACTTGTGACATAAGATGTAAAGTCACAGTACCCAGTAATTTCACTGCCTATCTTACCCTTCACGCCGGAACACAGCAAAGCGAACCCTGCTGTTTGGCGGCGGAAATAGGTAAGACGGAGGTACCCATGCAGACGACCCCGGTACAGAGTCTACCTCCTAGCATAGCCCTCTCCATTGCCCTACTGGAACACAATACTGGCGACACCTACCTGAATAGATGTAATTGCTTCTGGTAGCAGATTGTTCCTTTCGAGTGACGATGGATAAAAATCTCATTAATCTTCCCATTGGAGGCAATTAACCCTTTCGAGTCTCGATGAATGACAGTGTCACTAATGTTCTCTTTGGAAGTAGATAATTTCTTTCGAGTCTCGATGGATGTAAGAGTCACTAATCATCCCTCTGGAAGTAGATTATTCCTTTCGAGTGACGCTTAATACAAATCTCATTAATCTTTTCATTGGAGGCAATTACCCCTTTCGAGTCTCGATAAATGACAGTGTCACTAATGTTCCCTCTGGAAGTAGATAATTCCTTTCGAGTCTCGATGGATGTAAGTGTCACTAATCTTCCATCTGGAAGTAGATTATTCCTTTCGAGTGACGATGGATAAAAATCTCATTAATCTTCCCATTGGAGGCAATTAACCCTTTCGAGTCTCGATGAATGACAGTGTCACTATTGTCCCCTTTGGAAGTAGATAATTTCTTTCGAGTTTCGATGGATGTAAGTGTCACTAATCTTCCATCTGGAAGTAGATTATTCCTTTCGAGTGACGATGGATAAAAATCTCATTAATCTTCCCATTGGAGGCAATTAATCCTTTCGAGTCTCGATGAATGACAGTGTCACTATTGTCCCCTTTGGAAGTAGATAATTTCTTTCGAGTCTCGATGGATGTAAGAGTCACTAATCATCCCTCTGGAAGTAGATTATTCCTTTCGAGTGACGCTTAATACAAATCTCATTAATCTTTTCATTGGAGGCAATTACCCCTTTCGAGTCTCGATAAATGACAGTGTCACTAATGTTCCCTCTGGAAGTAGATAATTCCTTTCGAGTCTCGATGGATGTAAGTGTCACTAATCTTCCATCTGGAAGTAGATTATTCCTTTCGAGTGACGATGGATAAAAATCTCATTAATCTTCCCATTGGAGGCAATTAACCCTTTCGAGTCTCGATGAATGACAGTGTCACTATTGTCCCCTTTGGAAGTAGATAATTTCTTTCGAGTTTCGATGGATGTAAGTGTCACTAATCTTCCCTCTGGAAGGAGATTATTCCTTTCGAGTGACGATTAATAAAAATCTCATTAATCTTCCCATTGGAGGCAATTGCCCCTTTCGAGTCTCGATAAATGACAGTGCCACTAATGTTCCCTCTGGAAGTAAATAATTCCTTTCGAGTCTCGATGGATGTAAGTGTCACTAATCATCCCTCTGGAAGGAGATTGTTTCTGTCGAACCTCGATGAATAGAATAAATACGCCTCCAAGTGGTGCGAGAAGACACTCCCGCTCTAAGTCATCCGCGAACTAGTCTCTGAGCTGCAGTGTCGCCGGCCAAGGCTGCGGAATGGAAGCCAGTAGGCCAGTGTGTCGCCTCAGTGACGCAACCCGCCTCCGCCACACAGACAATGCTTAGCGTCACACAGCTGACAGGTATCTACGATCGGTCGGAACGGAAAAATATTAATTTGCAAAATTGCACAGCCAAAGAAAAAAAATTCGAATAATTATCGGAAAACCCTTAAAAACAGCCTAATGTAGGAATGATCCTAACATCAAAGAGTAAATTTGTGCTTTAATAACGCTACATAAAGTTGAAATTCAATTATATCAATCAAAACAGTGTGCGTGTGTGCGTTGGATCACAGATTACATCGTTGGAGGATTTAATGTCACGTTCCAAAATTGAATAGTCACAAAATATAATAGTTCATTTGAACCTTTTTTGAATTTTGATCTGCTATGCGATATTATCTATAAAATAAGTAGGAACAAAATCTGCCACTTTACAAATCTTTTTGACAGGAAGAAGTCTGTCAGGTACGCTACTAAAATAATAAAAATAAAATTGGCAAAACACTATTCAGAATGTAAGCTTATGGCAGCTTTAAATTTGGCCAGAGACATAAAGTGTACGTCTAGGGACCCACTACAGCTAACGTAGAGCATGCATATTGTTGAGACGGGGGAATTCGCACCACAAAAGATCCTACGAATTGGACGGAGAAGTGGTTTGATTGGATGGCGAGGCGTTCGAAAAGGGACTTTGAAGGAAAACGTTTGTAATATAGCTCTGGACAGCGCAGGTCGTTTCGTATAATCTCTAAAAGAGTCGTTATGCGCAGTCACACATACATAATATGTACACGTGCATAGATTGATATGATTGAGTTCCTGTAAGAATGACGGGATCTACCAGTCCTTCATCAAGTTGTAGGGCCCTTATGAGGCTAAGGCTGAGTTTAGTCGGTAGGTCACGCTGGTCAGACCGGTCAGCCAGTATTATGTGCTGGTAGGGTATTTAAGCCCATACAGAGGACTGGAGACGCCATTTAAATATCTGGTAAAAATTTCGTATCTTAGTTATAAGCGAGAGGTTGGACAAAACATGCAGCCGCACACAATTCGCACTTGCGCAAACAAATAAAACACGCATCATTAAATAACGCGCACGATATTTATTCGTATGCTTCGACAGAAGGGTGCGACCGATGCTATTGTATAACGCGGCTCCAACTAGTGATGTTATATAGAAATACAATTAGACAATTGTAAAAATCGGTTAATTTCAATTTTGAAAAATCAAATATAGCTTAAAATATACTTCATACATATAAGATAAAACAACACTGAAAGTTTTGATATAATTTTGTTTACAAATACGCCTAACAACACATAAAATTTTATTTTAGACGGCAATTACATTGTCATTACAAGATACTAATTACAAGAATTTACTTATTCTCTGCATGTGGTAGTGTTTCAAAATATGCATGATGCACCGGAGGTATATAGGGTAGTAGCTGCTTCATGTCTTTATATTTTTCGTACGTAACAGCTCTGGCATTTTGGTACAAGGATGTAGGACGATTTTTACAAATTTTAACGGTCTTCCAGGACGTTGAGGTAATAAATTGATAATTTTAAATTCTGCGTCCATCATCGTTGTTCTATAAAAAATGGTATATATGGCGTAATTTTGAGGAGCCTCAACCAACATAATTGCAACAATCGCATTTTTTTATGTTTTTGAATTGCATTTTGGAGATTTTTTGTTGAAATGAAATTAATTTCCGTTTCATTTCATATAAAATGAATTTATCCTGTTTTCTACATTGCGCTAAAATATTACTATAATACATGCAATGCAAATCGTCCGCCTTTTTTTTTTGTTCCCCTGAGGAAAATGCATTATTTTTTGAGAACTGACACCACTTTCAAAATAAATGGTCCATATATTGTACTCGTAGGTCCAGACTTACACAAATGTAATGCGCACGCCAGAATAGTTCGCAGATAATAAGACTTTTCCTATATACTTGACACTACTTTATATTTTGGGCAATTCACTTAATATCTTCTTAAATTGTAGGCTATTTGTTATTCTGATTATGGATGCTGTAAAGTTCCATTGAAATCTATTCAGTAGCTTTTACGTGAAAAAGTAACACACATTCATCCGTACGTACAAACTTGCGCGTTTTTAAGTAGGAATTTCATTTTTTTAAACCGATATTAAGATCCAGAGAAAGTTCTTGCACCGGTCGTAGGTCACGTCAATCACTCAGTTTCCGTTACTGGGGATCACGCTAATGCTGTGAGCTTTCAAAAACACTTTTGGTATTTTTTTCCGTTTAATATTATTATGATCGGCAGACAGACGGAGAAGTCCATCGAAGATGCATATATAAAGATTAGTTTCCGTAGCCGAATAACAAAAATTGGAACCTTTATGGATTCGTCATGTCTGTCCGTACGTATGCCACAGCCACTATTTTCCGTAACTATAAGAGCTATACTGTGAAAACTTAGTAAGTTTCATACAGAAATAAAAAAAAAAACAGTAATTTTTGGGATACCCCATTTTTAGAACTGAAATTCGAATTTTTTTCCGTCAAACTCATACATGTGGCGTATCTATGGATAGGTCTTCAAAAACGATATTAAAGAAACAATATCAGATATTATTAGATCACATTCCATCCCGAACTTCCCTCGGGAACCATTAAAAACCGGCGGGGAGCACCTAGAGCCGCACGAAAAGTACTAGGCCAGCAGCAGTGAGCAGGCGGTGTGACCCGTCCCGTAGCGCAGTGGGACGCGGGCGAGGGCACGGGTCAACGACCCCGCACTTTTGGGACCGCTCGCTCGGGCAAATGGTTTGCGCTCTCCTCTCGAGCTCACTCTTCTCAAGCATGGAGGACACCATTAGCTGTATTTTGTACTCATACTTAATCGTGTAAACTTTCGAACAGGAATTAAATTTACAAATATATAAAATCTAATATATATAAATCTCATGTCACAATGTTTGTGCTCAATGAACTCCTAAACTACTTAACCGATTATAATAAAATTCGCACACCATGTGCAGTTCGATCCAACTTGAGAGATAGGATAGTTTAAATCTCAAATTATCATCATCATCATCATCATCAATTTTAAAAATTCTTTCACCAATAGAAAGCCACATTATTGCGGAGTGTCATCATCATCATCATCATCATCATCATCAGCGGACGGCGCGCGATGGCTTCGGGTTTAATTCAGTTCGCTTTCGTGCTCGCTTCGGGGATTATTAATATTATGCCCAACGAAGTGGGCGCGGGTCAGCTAGTAGACTTATAAAAAACATTCTATTCGATTTATCAGCACTGTGTGTACATCAACGTTAGAACTCAATTCAAATACTTTATTAGTTTAAGTTACGGGAGCCCATATAATGTTAGTAACAATATTTTTCATCACCACAGCCTAGATACGTCCCCACCGAGTTTCCTTCCCGAGTTTTCTTTCAGCGTTGGAGTGTCAGATAAATGTACCTACATATGAAATTCGAAAAACGATAAACAAATTAATATTAGTAGAAACATTTTTTTTAATTTAATTGTTACGATCCCATATTTTGACTAACACAAAACCCATTGAAATATCAACAAACTTAAAGAACAAAAATAGAATAGAAAACATTACGAAATAAATCGTCGTAGGCAGTAATCGAATCGGCGTCTTCGACTAACCGTATTTACACTACGCAACGCTAAGCCGCCGAGTCCTTCTCCAACCCTTTGTTTTGATGAAGATAGATATTATAATGAGTTTATTTTGTAAGAACACACATATTATACTTGTGAGTGTGTAGAATTTGCAACACATGTGCATAACAATACAAAATAAAGAACATATATTTTAATTTGAATAATGTTAATAAGTTATAATAAAATAAAGGTCGGTGAAGGTTGTTACACTGCTATAAGCTTAACATTAATTTGTGGTTATTTTAGAAGATTTCTTACAACTCCCATTCACATAAACGCACCCCCAATTTCATTAAGTCTAAATACTCTCAATGAAATAGGGCGCAGCTTGTTTTGATCTCACCAAAACTTACGTCGTCACGTGTTTTACGAATGCCTTTGTCCACAATAAACAATAGCGTAACTTTATTGTTAAGCCGACTCGAGCTTTAACCACCGTATCGTAAAGTTTAAATTTCAACTACGCACAACCGTAAGATTCCGAGAACACAGCATCAAACGATCCTACATCGCGATAGACCTTAAATGCTACGCGTTAAGGTTCAATCTATTGTTAGGTGTTTAATGCGCAGTTGTAACGCGACGCAGCGAACCGATTTCTGCCGCTATCTCGTTCCGTCGGCAGTGAGCATAAGATAGCGAAAGCGAGACAGCACGACGTGCGTGACGGACCACCGACATCACCGGATTCTGGATATCTTAAAAGCGAGCCTCTGTTGTTTTTGCCTTTTTCTTGTTCAGCTTTTAACTTTTTACAAGTTTCAAGTTTATGTTCGCCGCTTGGCACAAAAACACCCTACTTATAATATTGTAGGTAGTGACCGAAGTCTGCGGGGAGGGATGATGGATGTTCGTAGTGCCTCACACTTAAACTTGGTAAGTTAATATAGCCCGCACAACATTCCAATTCATTGTTCAACGAAAGTAGCAAAACGACTTGTGACAATAGATTTAAAACAGTACAGGCATAGCCTAGTATAGAAACTTCGATAATGTATGCTTAGATACCACGGCCTTGGCATAAAGTTTAGGTTTATAAAATTAATATTAGTTAAGAAAGGATAAAGTTAGGAATGAATATATCAGGGGAAGTTTGAAAGTAGCCCATATCGTTGAAAGATTGCCAGATAGGAGACTTTCCTGGTATGGTCACGTGTCAAGTTAATGTGTGCTAAAGATGTTGTTGTTAAATAAGTAATTATTATTTCTTTATTCAATTATAAATCTTATATACACGTTTTTTTACAATATGGTCAAGAGTGATTACTTTCTGTATGCGGTGTACCCTTGATCATCTGTCAAACCTTTTCTTAAGATGTTGTTTGAGACCTTTCGCAAAACCGACGAATGGAGTGTTACCAACTGGGTGTAAACTCTATCTGCACAATGAGAAATGCAGTCAAAGTCCACCCAGTTAAGATGTACAGAAACTATTGCCATTGCAGGTCAAAACAGGCAGACAGGTTTGTAGGAGTTAATAATAGGCGTAAACTTATTAAAATCTCACTATTTAATTAAATATTATAATATTTGAATAATAACACTTAAAGAGTGATGTTATCCGTGCGGTGTACAAAGCAAGAGAGCGAAAAAATTGCCAACACAAAAAAATACACACAAAATTCCAGTGTTGCTCACATAGCATGCGGTCCTATATGTTCAGATGGTACTGAACAGGTTTGTTGATTTCGATTTTGGTGGTAACGAGCCTTCTCAATGCCCACTAAACGCTATAAATATGTGACCGATGGTGGTGACTCGCCGCTCACTTTATGGGCCCCCCAAAAAGAAGAGGATTACACTTCGACCGTTCGAGCGTCTGCAATCTGTCCGACCGGCTAAGGCAAGACAGATCAAAAATCAAAATAATCTTTATTCAACATAGACCTTTACAGGCACTTATTGACGTCAACAAACAAAACAAAAAAAAAGCTTAAAAAAAACCTGTTCGAAAATTGGGAGAGCCTTCTCGAGAAGAACAGGCAAGAAACTGAAGGTCTATTTTTTATCTCCTCTTTTCAATGTTAATAATTATAATAATATAATATAAAAATACAATATAGTATAAGATACAATAATAACTAATACGATTACAGTCGTATGTATGTTTACATACACATATAAAAATAATACAATATTATAAATAATGTTGTTACCAAACCTGGCTCTATGAATAGTGTGAGAGGCAGGCAGAGGCAGGTGGCATACGCATTACGCAGTAAGCTGAAGAAGGGAAAAGATATTCAGAGCTGTCAAAGCGACAATAATCCGCGGCTGCTCTATGCAAGTCAAGCCGCAACACAAAGATACCAGAACTCCAGATCCAAACAATTATATTTTACTAAAGATAATACATATAAATCCTACAATAAGGCGTTTAAACACTGACCCCGCTTCGCAACCGACGTTCTTTGTAAATGAAACAGATCATACAGAATGTACACGATGGAAAGAGATAGCACTAGCCAAATATAATAATAATTTATTTTCAATTAATATTTATAAAAAATTGCGCTGGCACTATATCTTCTTGTTTGTATTGAATATATAACATCATTGGACTTTAGGCTTTTTATTTTGTTTTTACAATCAACCCCGTTATTTTGTAACCCTCTATTACCACTACCATAGATGAAGCTTACTAGTAAACATCACACATATAGCATTTTCGAAATGGCGAGTATCAACCAAAGTACACAGAAAAAAAGGATTTCTTTATTATAGTAAACCAAGAATCTTGAAATATATTATTGATATGAGAAAATAACAATTTATTTTTAGTATATATATAAGTTGAAGTAAAAATCTGCTGTTCTGGGGCTAAGATAAATTTTGTCTCAAAATATTTCGTAAAATGAAGAATAATTATCTTCTAATGATATGTTTTGCTTTTGTTTTAAGAAAAACTGATTTATTTGCTTCAACTGCTTATGATATTATTGAACTAAAAAATACATTATTTAATTCAAGCTACAATGTATCAGTTATGAGAAAATATTTTATTTATACTAAAATTTATTGCAGTCTTCACACGAGTATCGGATTATCTTAAATCAAAGATATTGATATAGAAAAATGAAAACCGGCCTCTATGATGAAGAAACACGATTTTGTTTCAAGACGTTATTGTTATTCGTTTGAAAAACTTTAAAGCTTGAGTTTATCATAATTTTGGTCTTAATTTAAAGAAACATTTTTTCTGAATAAAGCTTACGTGGATTTGATACAAGCGTGAACTCTCACTTCAAAACGTAATTTTCTCCCGCCGAGTATATTATTCTTAACTGGCAACACCAAACAATTTATTAATCATTTTCGTACCGGAATTCGTTTGAAATGTACTAAATAAACATTAAGTTTTAATTTCATTTTGGAACATAGTGGTTTCATTCTGTTTATATTCATTCTGTGTGATACCTACTATTTAAGTACTCTTATCTTCTACTATACGTTTTAATATATTCATAATACAATGGACGCTACAAATATCGAAGAACTTTTAACTTCTTGGCAAATTTCCGAAGAAATACGGCACAATTTTATTTGTAAGTACTAATCCTGTGATTACACACAAAATATTGGCAGTTTAAAGCAATGTTGTTAAATATTTGGTTATAATAGTGGATAAGTAATAATTTTTAAATGGTTTTTTAATTTGTTTCAGATTTACACGGTCATGACATATTATGGCTATCCTGTAATTCCGATCCGTGGGAGGAGGTTATTTCTAAATGGAAGAAGATATATGAATTGCGAAAAGAAACAGAATATGAAAACATAAATGATATTTTTAAACATGTTTTATCAGATCAGCGAAGCGATCAACTGGTGAGTAGTGGATCAGAAACACATAAATATTATGCCTTGTTAGAAAATAGTTGGTACAATCCTATGTATATGTAATATTTTACTGTGTATCACTGCATGCATCAGTAACACTGCATGCCTATCTTAATATATTACCCAGGCCTATCCGTGAAGACTGACAATTTGTTTTTTCAGTTACTATCTCTCTTTTCCATTTACTATTGGTGAATATGATTTTTGATTACATTGAGTAAATTTATTTTTGTTATAATTTCAGATAAACATTGATTTTGAATTAATGTATCCAGAAAAAGCACTAAACTTTTATGTTAACTGGGACTCATTTTATGAAAACATATTGAAAGTGAGACAAACAAAAGACTCATCACTATCTGAAGTGATAAATTCACTGGAGCATGTTGAAGAAGACAGTAAGCATTATATTAAATGTTATGTTAAAATATTTTAATGACTATGTAACTTGGCTTCTTTGAAATTAATGTATTTCATCTAATTTTAGTGAAAACACCAACTCAAGTGTACATCTTGGGTCATTTAGTGCCACCAAAAGGGAGACTCACATAAAAAGTTAAGTTTACTACACAGGAATGCATTGACAACATATTTATTTGTGTCGAAGTGAGTATTTACTAGATAGTGTTTATTACAATTCTAACTTAATTACTAGGTCTCATACAAACATACTATAATGGCATAATGCATAATATATGAAAATTTTCTATTATTAATTTATTATGTTGTTTCAGAATACTGGTGACATAGATAATGCTATCGAAGAGCAAAAACAAAAGGCACAAGCTAAAAAACTTTCCGTCCAGCCATATATTCTACAGGGATCTTTAACGAATTGCACATCGCCACTCCTAATAATTGATAATGTAAAGTATAAATTTACTAATGTAAGAAAAGCGTTTGACACATTGTTTAAAGTATATCATGTTTTACATGCAAAATACCCAAGAGCAGGTGATCATTTATATTTGATTATACAAAGATGTGTGTATAACATTACTACAAAGTACGACAATGTTGTTACTTACATAAGCAATATTGTTAGCAGCTTTTGAAATTTTTATTTAGTATTAGTAGAATTAAAATATTTTATTGAAGCTAATCATTGAATCATGGAATTAAATTGTAACTATTGCCGCGTAAAGGTCAATAATTTTAAAAGTTACATTTTTCATTTAGAAACTACCACAAAATAGTTAATTATTTTGTTTGCCCTTTTAAAAACTGTAAAAGTTGTTAGACTTATTGGATTACCTAAAGGTTCTCATTGAGGAGCATCACGAAAAGTACCTTATTTTATTTGGAAATAAATTAAAGCCTATAAACATCATTTTCTTATTCACTATCCAAACGTAATAAAGAAAATAGGTCCACCTATACTCATGAGCGCGTTTAAATATGAAGCCAAACATAAGGAATTAAAACAGGTTTGTCAGTCCATAACATCGCGAAAAGATCTTCCTCTGTCTGTCATGAAACGATATCAGCTAAAACAAAGTTTTCGCCATGCCATAAAAAAAGGTTTAACTGATAATCTTATTTTTGGGAAATTTGAATTTGATAATTATGATGAGCAGGATAATAACATAAAACGGTCCATTAGAATTGATTGGTGCGAATTTAATGGTATTAGGTATAATGTAAATAATGTTTTAATACATGATATCAAAAACGATATACCTGAATATTATTTAATTAAACATATTTTATTAAATGATAATAATAACGAAATATTATACGACTGTGTTTATTTAGAAATTGTTGATTACACTAGTCATTTAAGGGCATACAAAGTAATAGAGACGAAACGTAGTAAAATAATATCATATTGTGATTTATATACCAATGTGGCATCAATAATGTATAAAGTTAATTGCGAATTTTATGTTAGAGTTGATTTTTAATCTTGAGTTGTTATTGATTATTGATTTCTATAGAAATTGTTTTTTAAATATAATAAAAAATATATTTTATTAACAAATCTTTTTATTAATACCTAACATCTGTACCTAGCTACTGCCTACTGATTAATGTAACGTTACTTTAGTAGGTATTTTAAGAAATTTAAAAACGTCCAAATTAATAATATTTAAATAATAAATTGGACCATTCAGAATCATTGAAATTATAGTTACTAAGTACAACGGTGACGAAACATCATTAAATGATCAAAACTGTCATCTTCAATAATAGTTATCGCCTTTCCACTCCACAGAATACTTTTGTGGTAAAACTACAAAATTAACGTTATATTAGCTTTAGATATGATATTTTTGTATTTGATGTCTTCTGTTTTGGTTTTTCTAAAGGTAGCACATTTTGAATGTGCTAGATACCTTTAGAAAACCCTATAACTAATCAATCCAATTCTTGGAAACAAGAGAAGCTGGCATCTCTAATCAAGTAATCACATTTACTAAATCTATAATAACATGCTCTTGGATACAGAAAGAGCTAAATAGGCCGAAGAAAACTTTTTTCTTCACACAAAAACAACAGGTATAGACAGAAGAAAAAACATTATTAGATTTGAGTAATATTTATTATAAAAACAAATAATTTATGATTTTCAATTAACATAACATATTGTCAATCCAAAAGTATAATGTAGTTGAATAAAAAAGAAATGGCTTTAATCTGATACCGAGTGAGCTTGATTTAAACACGATATTTTTATAACAATATTATAATTGCTTGAAACAAGTAAACAAATTCTTACGTTAAGAATAAGACTACTTAGACGAATATCATATTTTCTTATTTCAAGCTATATTTCTATTCAATAAAGAACATTCATAATTTGAAATAAAATTTCAAATAAAGTTGGATAAACAATACATGTTTTCTTAAGCTAAGAAGATAAAGCAGATTAATTTAAGATTTGTGTTTTCTTACATCAATAACATATTTTCTGTTTTTAAGTATGCTAGTGTTGAATTGAGTTAATTTAACCAAGATAATATTTTGCTAATACCGACAAAATATTCTCTTACGTCTATAGGGAGAGGATCATTTTCTTAGATTAAAGAAATTTGCTTTGCCTAGATAAAATTT
This sequence comes from Scirpophaga incertulas, assembly GCA_036419045.1. Classification (NCBI taxonomy): domain Eukaryota; kingdom Metazoa; phylum Arthropoda; class Insecta; order Lepidoptera; family Crambidae; genus Scirpophaga; species Scirpophaga incertulas. The sequence continues at coordinate 115,271 of CM071636.1, read as the reverse complement.
GCATCATATCAAATCTGTTTTTTCCGTGTAGTAGGTAGTACTTAGTTTGTTTTTGTTCGTGCGGCGATAAGGAGCTAGTATAAAATGCTGTCGGGGTTCTTTAAATCAGGTTGTATCATTAGGGAGGAAAGTAACAATTTTACTGCGAGTGTGATTTAAATTTAAAATCTAGTGAAAATCATATGTAGAAATCATTCGTCTACCAGTCAACCTTTAGGTGATGCAGAGATGCATTTTGGTCTCAAACATTTATTATATAATAATTTGAGTTCAATAAGTGTGAGCAAACTTTATTAATCAAATTATTTATTCTCCACAGACTCGAGATCCGTGTTTTTATTGTCACGTTTTATTTTTTTGTCTTACGGATTAACTTATTTATTATTGCGCAGCTCAAAATAAACTACATACTATGTTTACAATACCAACGGGGTATCGTATGGAAAAAAATGTACATTATTACAGGTTTAGGCCGCCTATATCAACAAATACAAGCACGGCGTCCTATGTTAACAGTGTAAAACTAGCATCGCGTATTCGGGGCACGCTCGATAGTCGAACTGAAAGCGATCGCGATTCGTGAATGTCGCGTCGCACAGTGGGGGGGCAGCGGCGCGCTCTCCAAGATGGCGGCGGCGGCGGCGCACACGTGCTCGGCGCTCACGTGCGGCGCCGCGCCCGCGCGTGACGTCACGCTGTTTGTAAACTCAGCTGACGCGCCGAGAGCCCAGCGCCGCGACGCCCACTTTCGATTCGGCCCGATCCACTGTTTCACTTTTCCCGCGTCACGGCCGAGCGCCGGACGAGTTTCTATTACGTGTCGCGGCTCCAACCGCCTGCATCGCTATCAATGGTAGATCGCGAGAAAACCTGCGGCTGCGTGTACAGCTGTGTAACTCAGCAGTTCTATAGGCCATGTCAAGTCGGTAGGCCTTTCCGGTCGAACTGCGTCGATCGATCTGGAGTCCGACATAGACTTTCCTCTCCTCTAGAGGGAAAAATACTCAAGAATAGGGCTTTAACTGTCATTACTGAAATTTTGAAGTAATCTTTCTTGTGTAATAAATAAATCAATTCGACAATAAGCAACTCCTATATAGTTTGTGTTTTTATTTCATCATTTTTATGTCGCCAATGTGAGTGTTGTAAGCGTCGGTGGTGCTGGGTAGTGGACCACGCATCATCCGATTCGTGGTGCCCAGGGTCGATCCTGTCATGTACCTATGTTTTTTACATTTTTGGAATTTCGTACGCACATTTATTTGGCCTTTCTACGGTGAAGGAAAACATCAGTTAACCAACGCCGCAAAAACCAAAACCGCACTGGGCCAGGCGTGGTTGGTTGACTAAGGTCGTGCACGTGATGAATGCCTCTCTATCTGGGGGATTGTCCAAGTGTTCTCGGACAATACCCCCCCCCCCCCCCTCCGGCGATTGCTCGACCACTCTAGGTCGAGCTGGTAGGGGGGGGCTGTTTTAGTGGGTAGGGCGGTCCTCTCAAACCGGAGAGCCCCACACACGGCCGCGCGGTCACGGTGCATAAGGAGCATTTCCCCTCGCAAAAAGAAAAAAAAAGGTTAGGCACATGTCCCTCGGTGAGGGCGCATATGAGTTGCAATTATGAATGAGCGGTCGGCTAAATGTATAGAAGATGATCTGAGTCTATAAGTATTGATATCTGTTTATGTTTTATAATGATAGTGATCTGTTTAATGACCCTTAATAAATAAAATAAAATAAAAATAAGTATGTCACAATAAGTATTTACTAATTTAACAAAATATATATAAATGCTACCGCTATAAAAGCTTTTTATTTCTACTTTAGAATCAATCCATATCAATACAACACTTCAATACCATGATATAACTTTTTGAATTATTCAATTTGCATTCGAAAGATATCACAAGTTTAAAATTGCAAGTTATTTGAAAAGTGTCGCATAGTCGCTGCTCACGCCGTTCGGTTAGACGCAGATGCCGTCTAACAAAAGGAAATTGTGTGTGTGTCTGCCTGTGTTAAAAATGATAACTTGAAATGTTTGTATAAGGGGCCATCCATAAATTACGTCACATGGTTAGGGGAGGGAGGGGGTTGACGAAGTGAGACATTGTGTGACAAGGGGGTGGGAGGGATCTTAAATTTCGTGACGTCACATTACAAAATCTATCAAATCAAATAAGCTAACTGTTAAAACACAAACTTTAAATTATTACTATTAGTATGAAAAGTGCTGTAAATATTAACTTTTATTATAAAGTCTGTATACTATCATAAATAAATAAAGGAATAGTATCTTCTTCTATCTATTAATAGGGGTACTCCCGAAACGTACTATTTTTCTAATTGATTATAGTAGGTGATTTAGAAAACTATAATAAGAAAATCATGAAATGACCATATACTTATTTAATATAAGTAATCGTTTTTTGTTTTGTTAATTGATTTGATGTTAATTTTATTAAAATGAAAATAAAACTGATCTCGAAACCGCTTTTATCATTCAATAATTTCTATAATTTCAAAATTTGTGACGTCACACTAGGGGGGGGGGAGTCTCACAAATGTGACAAGGACGGGGGACGGGCAAAAAATCACGAAATTCGTGTGACGTAATTTATGGATGACCCCTAATGCCCGTGCGTGCTGAGATAAAATAAAAATGTTACTAAATCTACACTTCTATACTACTATTATAAAGAGGAAAGATTTGTATTTTTGTATGTAACGAATAAACTCATAAAGTACTGGACCGAATTTAATAATTCTTTTGTCATTAGAAAGCTACATTATCACTGAGTAACATATTATTTTTAGTAGTTGAAATCTTTAGAAATTCTTATTATACCAACCGATGGTGTAAAAAAATTTGCCATAAAATGTCTTTCATCGGATACGCTGCGAAGAGTATTAATGATAGGACAAAAAAATGATGTTCGACAATATAATAGAATATATCAATATCTACAAAAAACTTATAATTCGAAGCGGTGACGTCCATGAGTTGTGCTCTTCGGAAACTTTAAGACAGTCAAAGCAAGGTCTTAAATTATACTAGCTTTCTGCCCGCGGCTTCGCCTGTGTGGATTTCGGGATTGGGTCTATAGAGGGTTAAGGGTCATAGCTTTTGCCCACGGCTACATATGCGCGGAAGTCGGTTTATGGCGCGAAGGTTTTATCGCGCTTCCCGTGGGACTATCCGTTTTTCCGAGATAAAAATACCGCAAAACCTTGCTCAACAATCACTCTATCTATTGATGAAAACCGCATGAAAATCTGTGCAGTAGTTTTAGAGCGAAGCCTTTATTGCGCATCCCGTGGGATCTATCGATCTTTCCGGGATAAAAAGTTAGTTATTTATAAAGATTAAAATAAATTAACTCACGTGTTACTTAAATAAGTAATTAAGCTAACAAACCAACTTTGCGAAAAAATTACAAGATTCAGGTTAAGTTATCTGTAACGCAGCAATTGTACGTGCTAAGACGTGGTCACCTTCGGCGACATTGCCGCTGCGTGAGACTGAAATAGATGTCAGACAAACACAATACAAACAGCCATACAACAGCCACCGCGCCGTGGAGACAATTGCATTTGTGTGACGCATGCGCTACAACTGAATATGCCTATTTTTATTATATAACTAGCTTTTGCCCGCGACTTCGTCGCGTGGACTTCAGGTTCGTCCCGTCTAGTCTAGTAATAAGTAAGAAATACGGTAACTAAGCACTGCACAGCCCTAATCATAGGCCTATAGGTAGCTACTGCAGTATGCTGCTATAAACTACATTTAACGATCTTTTTCCTTTTGTGGGTTATTCCTAAGAGGTAAACATATACCATCACGGACTTTTTGTAGACCTTTTTAAGTTGTACAATACTGTAGTAAATTGTTTTGATCTATCTTGTAGGATTCAGTCAGCGTTTGCAATGTAAGCGCAAAAAATGTGTTTTTTTTTACCTCACATTATAAACCTCAAAAATTGTAGCCTATGTGTTATTCTGATGTATAAGCTATATTGTGGTAAAGTTTCATTCAAATCCATTCAGTAGTTTTTACGTGAAAGAGTAACAAACATCCATACTTACAAACTTTCGCCTTTATAATAGTAATAGGATTATCAAACTTGAGCAATTTCTATCTCATGAACGTAAGTCAATATAGAAATTTTACTTTTTTTTTTATTTTCATGGAAAACAAACAGCATTTGTTACGAAAAGTAGACTAAAAATATGGAACAAGCATGCCTTATGCAGTTTTCACTAATAGTACCTTTTTTTAACTTAAAACAATAATAACAATGTTACTTACTTATTTAAACAATTTTGTGTCACATTTCCAAAGAAGTCAGCATTAATCCTATGAACGAAGTAATTGTGTTTTGTCATGAATAAATCAACATGCATAGAGTGATTACAGTTAAAATTAACTAGTACTCTATTCAAATATGTTTTCAATACATAGTATAAAACAAAGTCGCTTTCGCTGTATGTCCGTATGTATGCTTAGATCTTTAAAACTACGCAACGGATTTTGACGCGGTTTTTTTTAATAGATAGAGTGATTCTTAAGGAAGGTTTGTATGTATAATAAATGCATAATATAGTAGAGAAACACTGATAAATTTAAAGGTTTCTAATGTGATGTCGTAAATAAGCACTTTTTTTGCGCTTATATTGCAAACGCTGGCTGAACCCTACGAGATAGACCAAAATAATGTACTACAGTATTGTACAACTTACAAAAATCCTCAAAAAAGTCCGCGATGGTATATGTCTATCTCTTAGGGATAACCCACCATAACCATTTTTTCACTGCACCCGTGCGAAGCCGGGGCGGGTCGCTAGTTTTTCTATAATTTGTACATGCGTCAGTATAGAATTTAAGGTAGTTTCTCCTGGGATTGGAACGACTTGGCGCTTGTAAGTAAATTCTTGAGAGTATCTCGCTACTCTCAACTTCATTCGTAGCAATATTGTGTAAGTATTTTAGGTCAGTAGCTTCTCTTCTAAGACTCAGAGGTAACAGATGGTGGTGTTTACAGTCATTAATATAATTAGATTTTGAGGTGATTTTGTGTTTGAAGTTTTCTTTGAAAATGTACAATTATTTTTTACAAAATTCTAATGAAACGAATACCATTCTAACTTACAGCTTTTGTTCAATTTCTAGTGCGTTGGAATTACATGAATTAATTCCACCACCAGTCAACCAGACGTAGGCTTAACTCCGTAACCATCCTTACGTGGTGGACTATCCTCGCACACGTACAAAACGGTTCCAGTCTTCGTTTTTAATACGAACAGCTAAGATGTGGAACTCTTTGCCGACGTCTGTGTTCCCGGAACAATATAATCTTACGGTCTTCAAGTCACGAGTGACTAGGCATTTGCTAGGTAAGCGTGTTCCATCCTAGTCCTCATCGTCACTTACCATCAGGTGAGTTTGTGGACAAACGCAAACCTATTTTAAATAAATAAAAAAATAAAAAAACTTCCTCCTCAGAATAAATGTAACATCTATACTAATATTATAAAGAGGAAAGCTTTGTTTGTTTGTTTGTTTGTAATGAATAGGCTCCGAAACTACTAGACCAATTTTTGAAATTCTTTCACCTTTGGAAAGCTACTTTATCCCTGAGTAACATAGGCTACTTTTTATCCCGGAAAAATCGACAGATGCCCACGGGATGCGCAATAAAGGCTTCGCTCAAAAACTACTGCACAGATCTTCATGCGGTTTTCATCAATAGATAGAGTGATTCTTGAGCAAGGTTTTGCGGTATTTTTTATCTCGGAAAAACGGATAGTCCCACGGGAAGCGCGATGAAACCTTCGCGCCATAAACCGACTTCCGCGCATATGTAGCCGTGGGCAACAGCTATGACCCTTAATCCTCTGTAGATCCAATCCCGAAATCCACGCAGGCGAAGCCGCGGGCAGAAAGCTAGTTATTTAATATAGAAAGTATATCTATAAACGTAAAAATAACAAAGTTATTGGCAATTTTGTTTATACGCTCATACAAATTAGTCGAGTTTAGTAAATTATGACGTCACGATTGCAGTGTACTTTGTATGGAGCGTTTTTGAGCGACAAACATGGTGCTGTATCTTCAAAAGTAATGATCGCAGATACGTCGTTACTTCTACAATATTTCTCATTTTAAAAGCGAACTGTTATTATATATAGAACAAAAATAAATGGTCATCTACATAATATGGCCTGCACCACCAAGGTCACCGAGGAGGCCGCGTCAGAAACACATCACAAAGGCAGACAGACAGACAAACGTTTTCGCAACGCGCATGCATTCGGAGCATGAGCGTGCGCAATCATGAGAAACCATTATCTTGTGGAATTACTTACGCAAAGCTCTACTAGAAACGCCTACTTTATCTCGTTCTATCCACTTGCTTTCTTGTCTGTCTATTTGTTTGCTCGTTTGTTCCGGTGAAATTATGCAAACAATTTAAAACTGAGAGAAGAGCTAGAGTCTTGAAACTTTCTTACAGCTTTTGTTCAATTTCTAGTGTTTACTTCAAGGGTTTTGTGTTAAGATCTCAAACAATTTGGCTTATTTCATACTAACGTGATCCTTATTTGTTTAATTAACAACGGATCTAACTTTACGAAATGTTTACACACACGCCAGTAGACATTAAACCATTAGTTGTCAAATCAAATCAAAATAATCTTTATTCAACATAGACCTTTACAGGCACTTATTGACGTCTACAAACAAAACAAAAACCTTGTCCGTACGTACGAATAAGGAAAAAAAAATTGACTCGACACCTGTTCGGAAATTGGGAGAGCCTTCTCGAGAAGAACAGGCAAGAAACTCTGAAGGTCTATTTTTTATCTCCTCTTTTCAATGTTAATAATTATAATAATATAATATAAAAATACAATATAGTATAAGATACAATCATACCTAATACGATTACAGTCGTATGTATGTTTACATACACATATAAAAATAATACAATATTATAAATAATGTTGTTACCAAACATGGCTCTATGAATAGTGTTGTTGTAGTTGTCATATAGTTATAGTCAGTAATGTACAAAATTCTGACGTAAAACAACAGCAGGTATACATTTTGAGATTTTTTTAAGTTTGATATCCTAATTGAGAGATTTACACTTGTACTTTTAGATTAAAAAGTTTTAAATACGAGCAAAAACACAGCAACTTCATAGTTAAGGACCATATTATCATCACTACATTACTAAAACAAAGTCGCTATCTGCCGTCTGTCTGTCCCTATGTATGCTTAGATCTTTAAAACTATACGCAACGGATTTTGATGCCGTTTTTTTAGGGTGATTCTTAAGGAAGGTTTACACATATATGTATAATACATGCACAATATGGTCAAACTTTCAACGTTGCAGGATTAGATTTGACCGTTCAGTGTTTTTCACATGGTCAATTATATGACGCGCTGTCAAGAATAACCTCTACGCAAAACCTTTTTGTATTGTCTTGTAACGGTGGTTATTCTAAATACCCAGATTTACACACAAATTTAGAAAAATAATCTTAAAATAAAATATAAACAAAATATCTATTTACACCTATAATAATATTAATCTATCATATTAATAAAAAAACAATAAACTTAATCTACTATTTACAAATATTAAAATCTTAAAAATAAATATCGTGCGCACGAGCGATGTGATTAATACGAGTATAGCTGGAATGGTTATACATCGATACATGACTCATTACGGGCTGACCGAACGACAATGTACCGGAGAACTGAGAACGTAGGAGCGAAGGAGCTAACATCCGCCGGCCATACATCAAGACGATTACTACTTGCTTGCTGGAGTTGAAAAATTATTAATATCAATATTTAATTTTATCTTCTACGGATTAAAGTTATTTTAAAATCGAGAACTTTTAGATTAAAAGTTATTTGAATAATTATTAGTGCGGGATATCCCCGATCGGGGATCAAATTCTGGACTGGGCTGTTACTGATCTGTGCTCTATGCTGATCTAGCACTATCCTGGACCTGTCCACCACCACGTGACCACCACCACCTAGACTGCGGGCTACTACTTCTCGCGTGGCCAGTTAAGTGGTACTCTAAAGGCGGTTCATAGTGTGCACAGCCCCAAATAAACCCACGACCCCTACATAGACTTTATTAAACTACTACCTACTGTATTTTTAAACGGTTTTTAAACGGTTTTATTTAGCTCAGCCCGGTTCATTCATTCTTGGGTCAAATTTAGTAAATCAAATTTCACCCTCTTCCTGTCAACCGATTAATCTGAAATTTTGTATACACTTTGGATTTTGGTGACAATACAATTATATTTATTCATTATCATTATAAATTCAACATGGCCGCCGCTACAAAATGGCGGACAATTTAGGTTTTATTAATCCCATCAATATGGGTATCAAATGAAAGTGCTCAACCAGTAGAATACAATGTACTATATAAAATTAAAATCCAAGATGGCGGCCTCTACAAAATGGCGGAAAACTTAGGTTTAATCAATCCTATCAATATGGGTATCAAATGAAAGTGCTCAACTAGTAGAATATAATGTACTATATAAAATTAAAATCCAAAATGGCGGTCTCTACAAAATGGCGGATAACTTAGGTTTTAAAAGAGAATAATGCGAAATAAAAACTAAAAACTAGAAAATAAAAATAGGTAAAAAACTTTTTAATTTAAACGGTTTTATGTTAAACATACATTGCAATGTTTAAGATAAATGTACTAAAAATGTACTAAAAACCAAAAAATAATAAAATAGATACAGTCGTGGGAATTATAAACATATGCATAGACTAGACTAAAATAAAATCGTGGGGCACATCAATTGTCTACAATCGTTGTGTTGTTTCAATGTGCCCCACGGTTTTATTTTAGTCTAGTCTATGCATATGTTTATAATTCCCACGACTGTATCTATTTTATTATTTTTTGGTTTTTAGTACATTTTTAGTACATTTATCTTAAACATTGCAATGTATGTTTAACATAAAACCGTTTAAATTAAAAAGTTTTTTACCTATTTTTTATAAGAAGGCTCAATTAAATTAATTCCATCAACCTTGATATTTATTTATAACTATTTACTTCACATATTAAACTAATTACCTACAACTAAAAAACGGATAAACGTTACAGTCTAATGACACGGGACGGGCCGCTAGTAAATAAATGAAATTAATTATGAAAAGCACATATTTACAAAGGCCAGTGATGAGACCACGCCACCAGCGTGACCTTGAATTCAGTTTTGGAAACAATAAGAGAGCGCGGAGAGGATACAATTAGATTTGTGCAACTTTCGCTTGTGCAGTGCCGCTGGCCATTAATCTGATGCCCACGGAGTCATCAGCACTCGACACCGCCAATTCCACCCACACGGGACCCCCGATACTGTGTTACTCAATCATTTAGGCTCAATCCTAATCAAACTTGAGCTCGCTGTTGGAGTACAGTTAGAAAGGGATGGCGCTATTGAGCCCACGTAGCGCCATCCTTTTTAACCGCACTCGAGCATTCGAGTTTGATTTTAGAAAACGACCCTTACTCACGACGCAGTACAACGTGGCGGCAAATCCCTTTGCAATTGCGAAACGAACGATAACGATATATCATATCCATATCCTGAAGATGTCTCGCTGAGAGACGAAACACGTGTCGACCTTGTCTGCTTGTTGGACAAGTCATCATCAACTGCGCGGAATCAGCAAACGTAATCAATATCCTTTGTAATACAATGGACTTCCGCAAAATAACACCTGCTACAATAGAGTACTTAAATATCCATATATTTTTTTTAATTGTTCGTTGTAATAATAATCATTTTTATCAATCTATCCCAGTGATTCCCAAAGTGGTCTATGTCGACCCCTAGCGGTCTATGACGGAAGGGGTACATCAACGAAAAAAAAAATTTTGGGGTGATTGAAATGAAATGAAAATAGGGGTTCATAATACTGGATCTCAACATACTGATATTATACTATTTTACCGTGGGAGAGCCATGCTTCGGCACGAATTGGGCCGGCTCGACCGGAGTGATACCACGGCCTCACAGAAAACCGGCGTGAAATAGCGCTGTGTTTCGCCACGTGAATGAGGGTGCCGAAGGCCCAACCCCCCATTATTCCCTTTTAAAAGGCCGTGCCCATGGGCAACGGTTATCGCTTACCATCAGGTGATCCGTTTGCTCGTTAGCTGCCCTATCCTATTAAAAAAAACTATCTTCTAATATAAAGACATATACATTATTTCTAAAAGTAACTATTAAGTAAAAAATTATTATACATACATACATGCTTATACAATTTTGTCCGATTTTAAAAATTCTTTTACTATTAGAATTATACATTGTACCTGATGATTATAAGATATATAATTATTAATAATAATAAACCTTTTATACAATACAGAGACGAATTAGGTTATGATAAAATTGTGCCTATTTTATACTTCTATCGGAACTCGAATTGAGATGGCGCCATTAGGCGCGTCATAATACACAGCATGGCGACAGACCAAAGAGTCTATTTTTTACAGCAAAAATATGGCGATTCAAAATTATCTTTATTCAAATATGACTTTATGGAAAGCTCTTTTGAATCGTCCAAATTTTTGTTTCCTATCACCCATTCAGGACGTATTTTTTAGCTGATAAGACGAATGGGCTCAAGAAACTTGTCAGCTTTATCAAAAGTAATTTAGAATGTAATGTCTTCAAATCAACACCAAGCATTGGCATCATTTGAATAATCATTGACTTTGTAATAGCCCTTACTCATTGGCGTGATTAAAGAACAGAATTCCGAAGTCATCTAGACGCAACAAACCAAACGAGCATCCTGGTCGGTACTGTAGAATTAAGAAATGTATTTATTGTAATAATAAGTATTATTTTATGGCTGTAGGATAGCTTTAGTACGTAGACTAGTTACTGAAAAAAAAATCATCCAAGTACAAGACGGCGATGTCACAGCCAGAGACCCGCACTTTAGCTCATTACTCATTCATGCCACTAAAGTGCTGCGCTTCTCGTTGTAGTATTAAGTTTAATAGGTGAATAGCAGTGGCGAAGCTTACTATATGTGAGTATGTAAACTAGAAAACGATCTAAATGATGACAATCAAACATACAAACGAATAAAAATCTACCATATCTGCCATCCTCTAACTAAAAGGACGCTAAACTAAAAAGAATGTCCTAGAGACAACGGCAAAAAAAACGCGGGGAATGTCATTACTTAAAAAGTATGATGGTTAGAGCCGTGGTTCAAGAACAGAGGCGGCGTAAGGCGTGGGCGGTGGCCTCGCGGTGCAAAAGGCCTCGCGCCTCACAGCTCAAAATATATTTCAAAAAGTATGGAAAATCTTATTTTATATTCCCTTCTTGCACCAAAAGAGGACCTCGCAAAATGTATCATGCCCACATTAAGTTTAGGTCTTGCGCCACCACTGTTCAAGGTAATTTAACGTTTAATTAAATTTGACCACTTAAGGGTTAACGTCCTTTTAGTTAAAAGATGCCAGATATGTTAGTTGTTAGATTGTCTGGTAGTTTGTATAGAAACATAAAGTATAGAAGACCAGTTGCTATCGCTTAGGGATCCAGTTGCACATCATCCATTGTTTGTTTTCTTGCTTTCGTACAAAATAAGGTACAAGTAAGCAGGCGATGGTTGATGCGCAAATTTCAAATGAAGCGATAGCGACGCGATCGCGAATAGTCGCCGAGTTACATAATAAAAGTCTACCGGTATGGATCGATTCCTCTAACGATAAGAATCGAATATTACGTATACAATAACACAATCAAATGCCTGCTGAAACTATATCAAATACACATTTGATAAGCAATTACTTGAAGAAAAATGAATGTGATGCGTATAAGCCACTTGAAATGTTTATCGAGCGATAAAAACCAGCGTGACGGCGCCGAGGCACACGGTAAGGGGGCGGAACCGGTCGAACCACGCCGTCAGCGAGTGACGTGCCGACGCGCGACAGACGAAGCGAAACAAATGCGGAATCATCCGCTCTAACGCACGCAACCCGCCATGCTACTGTCTCATTCCCGCGCGATTTCGCCCGTACCTCGCTCGATGGCTTCCGTTACTAGGGTTGCCGCGCGCACTACGCTTACATAAAACAAATTCACAGAAACATTACGAAAGGCGACATTTTGTAAAAATAACATACACTGGTCTGAGAAAAATATTGGTTTGAAACAAAAACCTAAGAAGCAACCGTTTAAATATTCTTAAATTAAATGTACATTTTCTTAATTACGTACATGAGGTTGTGCGTAATTATCTAGTAATTCATTCTTATGAGTTCATTATTGAACAAAGTTGAGTTTTCCGGCTCGATCGGAGTGATACTACAGCCTCACAGAAAACCGGCGTAAAATAGCGCTTGCGCTGTTAATGCCCCTTATTCCCTTTTAAAAGGCCGGCAACGCATCTGTGACTCCTCTCCATGAGCAACGGTTATCGCTTACCATCAGGTGATCCGTCTGCTCGTTTGCTGCCCTATCCTATAAAAAAAATAATGTGACATCGTATTACTTTGTTAAATAATGATACATTTTTTTTAAATACATATATATGTATGTAAATATTGGACCTATGGGCTAATATTGAGCTATGGGCCTTTTTGTACATCAATTATTCTGTATGGCGCACCGAACTGTTTCCCGTTCCCACCATAACTTGGTAAAATTTTTATCTTCTTTAAATTATTATTAACAATAATAATTTGTGTGTGTGTGTGTGTGTATGTTGTAGACCAAGTTAACTGTTTGTCTTTAATTATCTAATATATGTTTCTCTATATAATCATAATTTCCAAAATCATCTAAGTAGAAAGGTATTAATAAAAAACCAGTAAAACTGCTAACCCAATACACGTGTTCGTAAGCTCCTATTTAGTTTAGTTGGAATTGGGTGGATGATTTTTTTAATTCTATATATAAGAATATTTTTTTATTAAGCGTATTCTTATAACTTAGAAATATTGTAGAACCAACAGTATACCTGCGCTTATTGTTTTTGAAGAAAATGCGCTGTTTGCGGCACTGTCGCGGATTGCTCAAAAACGCTCCGTACTAAAAACACTGCAATCGTGACGTCATAATTCTGTATAAAGAATATTTAAAATAACGTTGTTATTTGGACGTATATAAACGCCCAGTCTACATCCACGATTACTTGCAGATGTACTTGAAACACTTAAAGTAGATTTCATGTTTGATTGCGTAAAAAAATATGTTGCCATCAAAACCCAACCCGCCAACCAGGGCTTGGTAACGTTACCAAATTCACATTAAAAGTATCGTTATGTAACGGTATTTTCATAACGATAATACTTTAACGATATCTGGAGATACCGGTAAAATTTTAACTGTAAGAAAAATAATGGTAATTGGGTGTGGTAACGATATTTTGGTATCGTTACCAATATTAAAATGTTAACAAATAACGTTAAAAAGTATCGATACTTTTTTCGTTACTTGAGGCGCTGTTGCCAGCCCGTGCATGTAAAAAATGTAAAAAATCACGAAATACAGACGCGAGGATGCTTCACTGCTTAGAAAGGAAAAAGACTTAAAGAGACAAACAATATTTTTACCTCTTTCCTTCATCAAAGTAACGGTAACGCTTTGATAACGTTAAAAAGTAACGATACTTCAAGGTAACGTTATTAATTACCGAAAAAAAATCAATAACAACAAGTCCATTTACCGGTAAAAGTATCGTTATATGGAATAACATTACCTCCGCTTTTAACGTTATCCATAGATCATGAAAGTAACGATACCAAATTTTTAACGGTATTCAAAGCCCTGCCGCCAACCCTAAGCCGTTATACGTCACAGCACGAACATTCCGCCGCCATTTTGTGACGGACCGCGTCAGTTTCGCCGTCGCGTCCGTACGTGCCAGCCGACGCTACGCGGAACAACAGTTCAACTATCAACATGAACGTGGAGTTCACGGAGAGGCTGATCCAGGCGGTGCGCCGCCGGCCCGTGCTGTACCAGCTCGGCCACCCCGACTTCAAGAACGCAACCAAGAAACTTGAGGCGTGGAGGGAGATACAGATGGAGATGGACGAAGAAGGTACGGACCCCGTCTTGGAATACTCTATTTAGACGCGTCAGACTACAAATAGGATCTATTAACCGACATGATATTGCGCATGTACAGTCACGAGCAAGAGAAACATATCACTATTATTAATCTATTCGGTTTGGAAAACAAAAAATTCGCGATACACTCCAATTTGTCGTTATATATATATATATATATATATATATATATTGTACAGTGTACACTTGAGTATGAATGTGATGGGGTTGAGTTTGGTCGGTGTGCAGAGAAAGATCACCATAAGTTAAACTGACGTATATTGTCCAATAATAATAATAATAAAAGTAAAGAGTAAAGTTAATTGGTTAATGCTTCCTCTGTGGCTGTTAATCGCACACTAAACTTACTTATTACACAAAAAGAATATTAATAAAGTTAAGCATTACAACTCAAGGTTGCTAAAATTATATGACATAGTAAAATATTGCTCAGTACTTAAAAGGTAACATTGCACAGTAAAATATTGCTCAGCATGTAAGCAAGATGATATGTACAGTATGAGACTACACACACACACATATATATATATATAATATATATATATATATATATATATATATATTATATATATATATATATATATATATAAATACAGAAGTACCCGCAATCGTCGAGCATGTATGGGGAATGTTATGAAAGTAGATGAAGCGAAAGAGATATGTAAAGACAAGACAGACAAGATGATAGCAAGTGGAAAGACGTACTCTCTGCCTACCCCCATGGGGAAAAGGCGTGAGTGTATGTATGTATGTATATATATTTATTTATTTATTCCATACGGTGGCAGACAAGCAAATGGCCCACCTGATGGTAAGTGGTAATCATCTGTCATGGACATCTGCAGTGCCAGGGGCATACTCTTTTTAAGCCTCTGTATTGAGTTGATTGTTGGCTCTTGGTGGAACTTATTATACATGTTGAATAAAACTCTTGTACTGTTCCACTAATTTTAATTATTGTCGACCGAGGCTTTTTAAGCCTCGTTTGAAGTTAGACATATCGTAGCGCTCAGGAAACATCGCAGTTGGGAGCTCATTCCAGAGTTTGCATGTACGCGGAAGGAATACACATATATACACATATGTAGGTATGTGATTTTTTTTTATTGCGTTACGTGGCAGACGAGCAAGCGGCACATCTGATGTTAAGCGTTAACCGCTGCTCATGGAGTTACTCTCTTTAAGCCTCGTTTGAAGAGGAACATGTCATAGCGCAGAGGAAACGCCGTAACAGGAAGATCATTCCACAGCATACATGTCCGTGGAAGAAATGATCGCTGGAAACGCACCGTACTAGACGGGAACGGATCCAGGTAGAAAGGGTGAATTCTATTGCGGCGTCGAGTGGTACGGTGATAGAACGCCAAGTGCGAGTCGGAATCGCGTACGCAGAGTTCCGTACCACTGTACATCTACATAAATGTTCTTCTTTATTATATTGGAGTTGATTGAATGAAAGGTAAAATGCGGTTTACGATTTATAACGTACTAGCAGACCCGACAGACTTCGTCCTGTCAAAAAGATTTGTACAGTGGCAGTTTTTTGTTCCTAATTATTTTATAGATAATGTCGCATAGCCAACCAAATCGAAAAAAGTCTAAATGACATTTTATGGCTATTCAATTTTGGAACGTGACATTAAATCCTCCAACGATGTATTCTGTGCTCCAACGCACGCACGCACACTGTTTTGATAGATATGATTGAATTTCAACTATATGTAGCGTTAATAAAGCGCAAATTGACTCTTTGATGTTAGGAACACACCTTCACTGCTTAGACAACAGTGAGTGCTTGCAATATGAACTTTATACAATAACAATAAAGCTCAATTCGACTGTACGTTTTAGTTAGAAAACGTTTGCATGGGAAAATAAAAGGGCTGTTTTTAGGGTATTTCCGATAATTATTCGAATTTTCCTCATTGTAAAATCCCTCCTTGAACTTCAACGAACATTAACAAAAAAGAATTGGCCAAATTGGTCCAGGCGTTGTTGAGTTATGAGCTTACCAACACATTTTGCGATTCATTTTTATATATAAGAAGATTAAAAACATATATCATAGCAAACTATTCAGTTTAGAAAAAAATATATAAGAAACCTTAATATCATTTTTGAAGACCTATCCAAAGGTATACGTGTGGGTTTGATGAAAAAAAACCTATGGGGAACCCCAAAAATTTATTGTTTTTTTTTATCTCTTATCTTAATGCAATTCACCGAATACATCTACTTACCAAGTTCCACAGTATAGCTCTTATAGTTACGTAGAAAAATTTGTAACAGAAACAGACCGTACAGAAAGTATCAACGCAAATTGCATATATCTATCTATACTTATACACGAACACGAGTTCTAAATAAGGAAACCAAACAAAAGGAAGGAGGCAATAGATAACCGATAAAAAAAAATATGTTAAACAAATTTTCGACTGTGTATATTAATTAAAAATACAAAATAAATCTGTATAGATGATTAAGTTGGATACTGATACGTAGACACCAATAAATAAAGTTTACTTTGGCTTAACGTAGTAAAAGGCGAAGAACGCGGTTGCAATTACTCGTATTCTAATAGAAACTAGTGTTCGGTGACGGAATGCTGAAGACGTGGGTTTGAGTTCCGGCGGAATCGAATATTTATACAAAAAAAAAGTCATCAGAATTACTTACTTATTTAGTAGGATAGTGCACGCATTAATAGCAAAGATTGAACGTTACAGATTCGTTATCAGTCCTATGATCTCACGTTTGTGCAGTTATTATGACTAGAGATCGGATAATCGGATGCATATTTACCTAAAGTTAGTTTAAGACAAAGTATGGAAACGGCTTTTTATTGTTTTGTTAAGTAAAAATCTCTCTCTAATTTAGTTTTTGACAAAGTATGGAACTGTCTTTTTATTTTATTTCCATAAATAAAAATCCCGGAATTCCGGTACTGTAGAACATTTTGGTAATGCAAAACTAGTCGGTAATATGAGCTTATAATCTCCTATATAAATGGGGCGTAAATATTACTTTCGTATAACACTCTTCATGTAATAAATCGTACATTTATAAATCGCACGGGGAACTGAAACTAAACTTCATGTAAATACGTATGCATAGTTGTATAAATGAACCCGGAGTCTCGGTCTTTTGAAAATAAATACCACGTGCTAATTTAGTAATTTTCGAACAATATCACTACGTTAAATTTGCAATCCCGTATTTTTCCGGGATTTTTATTTAACAAAATGTATTTTAAAAAGCCGCTTCCGTAATTTGGGAGCCAAAAATTAACTTTAGGTAAATATGCATCCGATTATCCGATCTCTAATTATGACAGATCAACGATTAAATATATCAATAAATATTAAATTCATGTTGACTTTAGATGTACCTTTATAAACATTAGATAGAAATGAAAAGAAAATCAATACATAATTGGCTAAATTAGAGGTTCTCAAACATTTTTGTGTCGCAGACCCTGGGAATAACTAGGCTAAATGATCTTGTAACAAACATACAAACAAACAGCAAAAGAACCATACGGTCTAAATTTCTATCTTTTTTGAAGTCTATATTGTCTATGCGATTTATAATCGTTTTCTTATATCAATAGTTTTACTTGCTAGAGATAGAATTTAAATATTCAAATGTCTTACACCTTCAAAGAAATAGGTTATTGAAACTGTCCTGGTTGGTCACTGTGTTGGTCATTTGGCTATTCCTTAGTCTATATTTATATATTACTGATCCTCCTGGTAAGCCTCTTTTTTAATGAAAGAACTTTTAAATTTAGAGAAATAACAGCAATAATAATTTGTGTGTTTGTTCGTGTGTGCACGGATGGGAGAACTACTATAAGCTAACGCAGAAAAGAAACTATTCATTTATTTTGTGTCAGCTTACAAAACACTTATAAATGTCTCTGTACCGTCATAATATAGGTTCAGCAGCCATTCAGTTATAATTCAGCCATTCATTTGGGTCTTTTCAGTTATACATTTCGTTGTTGTTATAAATTACAGTGGCGGCGCTGAAAGCCAAGTGGAAGAACCTGCGCGACACGTACAAGAAGCACCAGCACGCGCGGCACAGCTCGGGCGCCCCAAGCACGAGGAAGCTGCAGCACTGGACCTGGGCGGAACACATGAGGTTCCTCGACCCCCCCGAAGACATAGACGACGCCGCCAGCAGCGTCATCACCCTCGGCATAGAATACGAAGACGACCCGCTGTCAGACAAAACATCCAACAAAGACGACACTAAAGACACAGAAACCGACCATAAACAAGACACTCCGACATCTCCAAGCGTGAGGAGACACAGAAATAAACCGGTCAGGTACGTAACCAGGCGGAAGGTGAACAGCGACAAGGTGGAGGTGAAGTGCGACGGTGTGGACCTCCTGTTCCTGGGTTACGCGGACTCGTTCAAGAAGCTATCGAAGCGGAAACAGATCCAGACGAAGTATGCGATAGCCAAGATCTTGATGCGAGCCGAGCTTGGCGATTTGGACGGCGTCAACTACGCAAGCTTCGCCCCCCACGAGGCCCACGAGGCACCCGAGCATTATTTGATGGCAGACGAAGCTGACATCAAGGTGTTCAATAACTGTACGTGACGAAGCCCGACCACAAACGCCCTCGTAAATCAGAACTTGAGTTTAATATTACACGACAGTGAAGTGAAGACGATTAATAATTTAGTTGGCGTTCAGTGTAAGATATTGACGGGTGTTGTATTCAATGTCGAAGGATAAATATACGTTTTATTTTTACAATTATGATAATTAATTCATTATTTATTGATAATAATGCAAATGCGCTTGTCAGAGCTACAGCCAGCGTTCCGTACGTTCTTTTTATATATGCCAATTAATGATGGAAAAAACGTTTTTTTGTTGAGATTGGATCATTTGTATCCGGTACGATCCGGTACTGATCCGGATCAGTACAAAGATTCGAATCAGTGAAGTGCTTCATTTGCATCAATTGTATCAGTGACTCTGAACCGATTAAATCGGCTCAGAGTCACTGATTCAAATGACACAAATTGACATTGTCAATCGTGCGAGCGCCGCGTGCCGATTGAAACCGAGATGCAATTTAGCGAATGATTCATTTGAAGCGCTGCTGTTAGAGATTTGAATCAGTGAATCACTTGGAAGAAACGACTCACTAAGTCGCATATTATAAAGAGGAAATATGCGAATCCAATATTATTTTACTATTAAAATGCTACATTATCCTTGATAGTTACAGGCTCTATTATAATTTTTGCCGTGGGAAAATTCTATAACTACTGGTCAGATTTCAAAATTCTAACACCATGGGTTTATCCGTGCTGACCATTCGCAATAATATAATTTTTACCGCGAGAAAATATCTACGGCGGCCTCGAGGCTGTTCCACATGTTTGACCAAGTTAGTACTTAAGTTTTAGACACCTTTAGGGATGTCATGGCTCCGTCCTCACATTTACATATTATTATTACAAAATATATTAGAATTTGTATAATTATATTAGAAGGAAAGGATCTGCATTAACTCGGCACGGCTCCCGGGTCCCCCAAGGTTTACGCATAACTTTATTCAGATTTTCGGATAAGGCAAAGCTTATATGCCGTGTTAAACGAACATAATCATCTAGGACGAGTCACGTCACGTCACATCGAGTCGCGTTTGAGGGATTCTTAGGGATAATTGGTCACGAAGCGCGTAGGCGCTATCATTATACATAATAGCCATAGAATTGTGTTAGAAATAGTGGAAACTACAAAAATATTGTCAATGTGTTTCAGTACACCGGTTTCAGGTGTCACCATCTCTGAGAAACAATTTGTGGTTTATTTTGAAAATCCTCAATAATATATGTTATATATTTATATTCTATGATATATATGTATAACTTTAGAAGTCGATGTATATATTTGTGTAAGTATTAGACGGTGAGCTTTTAATAGTTTTGGTCTTTGATTGCGCCAAACACAGTTCATTGTAACTAGCTACTCGGTTGACTGGTAGTGTTGCATTAAGTCCGCCTTTTGTGCTTTATTTAAAACTCTGGATCTAAGAATCTTAAATTGTCAGAATGTTAGAATACCAAAATCTATATCATTTTTGATAAATGTCAAAACATTACCGCCGCCTACAACCTGAAAGACGAAGGGCGAAGTTAAAGCGACTGGCTGCGGCGTGGGCTCCGTTGTGCGATCTCGGAGGTATCTGGTGAGGTGACGCAACTTGGAAAAGTTGCCAGTACGTTGTGCTTTGTGCATGCTTTTTGCGCGAATTTATACGCGGCGGTGAAAGGGCGCGGCGTTGCGTAATCGATCAGCGGGACTTGCCACCGCCCGCACTGGGCCAGCGCGGCGAGACGCGGCAGTGGGTGTTGCTGAGGTAATGTTTTAGGTAGTATTTTCATTCAATGAGGGGAGAGGCAGGTAGTTGTTTTGACATAATTTGACCAGATCTAGATAGATGAGAAATGACGTAGGTAATTTTTTAATGGGAAAGAGGTACAATCCCTATAAATGAAATATCGTATACATATAGTCTAAAGCAGAAGTTCCAAAGTTTTGTGAGTCGTGGACCCTTTGCCATGTTTTTCGATTTTGGGTACACCCCCTACTTACCTCCCCCCTTGCAGGTTATCATAGAATCACTGGTCTAAAGCCTGAGAAAAAAGACATTGGTGACTTTTTAAAAAGAGCTGTAGGGGTTCATACGTAATTCTTGATGTTTGGAACTTATTGAAGTAGTGACTAAATTAAGTCAACGCACCGACAAAAGTTTATAATTTTATTTGCGCTTCATTTACTTACTTAACTAAAAGTTAAAAAAACCTCTGCGCGCGATTTAAACGCGCATACACGTCCCCACTTAGGAGCATGGGCCTACTTTTTTTTTGCGAGGGGAAATGCTCCTTATGCAGCATGACGCCGCGCTGGCAAAGCGCGGCCGTGTGTGGGGCTCTCCGGTCTGAGAGGACCGGCCTTCCCACTAAAGCCCCCCGGTGTTCTCTGGGCCCATGCGGGGCACACGGCGGGGTGCGCTTTCGCGATTCTACCGCCAGCCTGGCCTAGTGCGGATTGGTTGACTGCATATAAATTTGAATTTCTTCGCAGATGTATGCTGGTTGCCTTATGTTTTCTATCATAGATGTACATATAAAGATAAGAATTTTACAACAAAGTTCCACAAAGGGTTCTTTCCGGTACAAGGTCTCCTGAGGTATACTTTTTTTATAGGATAGGGCAGCAAACGAGCAAACGGATCACCTGATGGCAAGCGATAACCGCTGCCCATAGACACAACACCAGAGGAGTCACAGATGCGTTTTGAACTTGTGAACCAATGACAGCATATTTGTCTTGCAAAAGTGATTATAAAAATTATATGGTGGGGTCGAACTCCCCTCGAAGCCCCCGGCCCAGTGACAAGACCACACGGCCACCGACGCTAACAAAATATCCAAGCGAGAAATGACGCCGGGTCGAGGAAAAGCAGTAAAGCTGGCGTGCGTGGCGCCGCGACCTCGGCATTTTGTTTCCGCCATTACAAGAGCGCCGCGAGATCGGCACGCCAGAACCGCGATTACGAAGGGACCAGGGCCAAAGGCACCTTTATCGCTGATAAACAAGAAATCCGAGGCTGCCATCTCATATAACAAAGCGAATCATTGGTTTATAGGTATTTTGGACTATAGATCCACTGGAATGATGCTGCAAATATAAAAATGATATAAACATATACTACGTATAGATGCATTTATTGCGAAATTTATATTAAGATGCACACACACACACACGAACACATGCACACACATTAGCGTATTCACATGAAGAAGAGCGTGGGTTTGCAGCCGTGGGATTCGGCTGAGCTGTCAAATAACACTTAAAAAATCACCGAGTTAAATACATTTTATTGATTAAACGTAATTTTTAAAATGGCGCTACAATATGAATTCCGAAATCTTTTAGTGTTATCATCATCACCTATGTACACCGAGAAACACAGAGTCGCTAATTCTCCACAAGGCGGACTGGTTATTTGGTGAAGGTCACGGGAAAACCCAGGATGTTAAGCTCTTGATGTTTGAGGGCTGGCCACGTATTCTCAACAATAGCTACCTAAAAAATTTACGAAACGGAACAAAATCCCAAAACCTTTTAGTCGAGGTGCAAAATCGCTACTGCTAAATCGTTGGCATCCGTTTTCGTGCAGAAAAGGAAAAAAATTGCACGGTTCACACGCCGAAACCTTCACAATTAGCGCCGACTGAGGACCTTGGAGATCGCGATTTTTTTCCCGCAGCGGGAAAGCCTCCGAGAGGTCACCGTGTCAGACCTTCGCCGAGCCAACCGCGCGGAACCGCCGGCACCGATACTGCGCGCGCGCCGATTTAAGCCTTAACGGCTTGAGATTAAAGTTCAGATAGACTATAGTGAGAAAAAATAATCCCTAATTATTCCTTGAAGCTCAAGATTACCTGGTTTTTTATAAAACTCTTCTGAAATCATTCAACTGACAAAAAATAATGGAAATGTTAGTTATTCAACATCACAATCTTTCGACTACGACACAATTCTAATGAAATTGAAGAAAACATTTTAATTAAACTTTAGCAATTTGGGGATGTCCTTGATAATGGCTAAATTCAAGGTCAGAAATGCAATAGAAACAATAAAAATATAGACTACTTCTCACAACCTTCACGAGATCCTCAATTCTTTGATGATCAGAAGATTGCTTCATCCGCGACGTGTTAATATTAATCTATCCTCCACGGGATGAAACCTGTACACTAAAACTTGTATACTAAAACAAAAATAAATCGCTGCTCGAATACAGTTAGAAAGGGATGGTACTATTGAGCCTGCATAGCGCCATTCCTTTCTAA
The DNA here is from genome assembly GCA_036419045.1 of Scirpophaga incertulas. Taxonomy (NCBI): domain Eukaryota; kingdom Metazoa; phylum Arthropoda; class Insecta; order Lepidoptera; family Crambidae; genus Scirpophaga; species Scirpophaga incertulas. The sequence goes on along the minus strand of CM071636.1, from coordinate 92,198 downwards.
ATACTCAAGCAGAGATTTGATGCTGTAATACGGGCCTAAAAATTTTTTATAATCCACATTGCACTCAAAAGTCTCTAAGTTTCAATAGCGTACGGAAACTTTACCCTGGCCGTTCTTATGAGGCTCACTGTGAGCGACCTATTTTACCAAGAGCGCAAACATCGGCTATTCCTTTACTTAACTTACGCCAAAATACGCAACATACATTACATTTGCAGTCAATCACGTGTCGAGCGAGACGATACGTGACATATAGCCGTGTTAGGGCACGCCCTGCTCCGCGGATCAGCCTCCGCTCGTGAAATGGGCCGTTTATCCGTTCGTTCGGCGGAACTGTTCTGCGCGTTAACCGGGCCAGCGGGCCGAGGCCGCGTGGATTTCGCAATAGCGCGGAATCGCTATTGCAGTGAGAGAATAGCAAAATCGCTGTTTACAGACAACATGGGTCACAATTCACCATTCTACCCATTAACTGCATGTTAGGAGAGTTAGTTGATAATGTACACGGTGATTAAGCTTCATTAGCTTAATCATGCACATTATCAACAGACATCGGAATTAGGTGGAGTTATTTATTTACTTGCATCGAAAGGAGATAATTTTTTCTTGTATGGAGAATAGGCCCACTACAAAATGTAACGTTTATTAATGAGACATACGTTAAATAATTTCTTATTAACCCTAGATATTATAAGGAACATTAGCTTGTTTTTATCTAACGGGAATATTGAGAAATCAATTAAAACATGAAGATTAAATAACCAAAAAATTCTTAGTAGTTAGTAGCTTTATTTTGATTTGTATTCAAATAGTTTTTTACGTAAATGCTATTTAACGCTTTTTTATTCTTGAAAAATACAATCTTCTCTGGCCACTACCAAACCCCCGAAATCGTATTATTTTTGTGCATTCTAAATACTGGATACGGGAAAGAAAACGAAATCAAGCCGTTTGAAACAGAAACACAGAATTCGGGTGAAAACAAACCGACGTCAATTGGATGTCAGTGTAGGTACCATTCTGTCGCTGTCAAAAATGATGACGCGGTCCGTTTCACGACGGTACTGGACTGACGAACTATATAGTAGTATAATAATTATGGAGAGTTCAATACTTTTAAATAAAATAAAAAAGAAATAATACACTATCCTTTATCTATTATTATATTTATATATTATTTGTATATATATTAAATCATCTTTCATTTTGATTTAAAAAAGTTCCTTTAGCTCAAATGTCAAAAGTCATCATTACTAAGTTTAATTAATTGATTTTATTATTCCCGTTTCATTTTTACTCATAATATCGTGCAATTGCTTTTAATAATAAATTGATATTTTAGAGTTCAGTAATATCAATAAACGTTGCCGTTTTCTATTGGGCCTAAAAAAAATTATCTCCTTTTGATATGAATGTGGACCTTCCCGGGATTTCCAATGGACAATCCCGTGTGGCCAACAATATTGCAAATAAATTATAATAAAAACCTCAGAGATAGACAAATAAAACAAAGATAATTAACATACAATTATTCTCATACGCATATTTCGCCTTTTTAGGGTTCCGTAGCCAAATGGCAAAAAACGGAACCCTTATAGATTTGTCATGTCTGTCTGTCCGTCCGTATGTCAGAGCCATTTTTTTCCGAAACTATAAGAGCTATACTGTTGTAACTTGGTAGGTAGATGTATTCTGTGAACCGCATTAAGATTTTGATGCAAAAATAATAATAAATATTGGGGGCTCCCCATGCTTAGAACTGTAACCCAAAAATTTTTTTTCATCTAACACATAAGTTTGGGGTATCTATAGATAGGTTTTCAAAAATGATCCGCGACCGCTACGGCGACCCGGGATGGACCACGCCCCTTCCGTGGCCAGGGGGCGTCGTCGGTGGAGGAGACCGGGGGAGGTAGTAAGCCTCCCCCGAGGAGGGCTCCCCTGTGTCGACGGGGGAGCGGAGGCTGGGGGTTCCCGGAAGAAGCTTGATGTTCCCGGGGGCTCCCTACATGCCTGAGGAAGGCCATCCCTGAGGTTTTTAGTGGGTAGGCCTCCCCCTTCTGGGGAGGAGAGCCCCACATAACCGCCGGCTCGCCACAGCCGGGGTATGCAATTTAATGCATTTTCCTCAGGGGAACAAAAAAAAAAAAGGTCTTCAAAAATGATATCGAGGTTTCTAAAATATTTTTTTTTCTAAACCGAATAGTTTGCGTGACAGACGCTTCCAAAGTGGAAAAAAGTTGGTAACCCTCTCCGTTGTATATTGTTCATAGTACCTAACAGTCTTGCCCACGTGATCAGTTTAGTTTGCAATATATTCGCGACATGTGATAAATTTGCAACAATGATGGAAACAAAAAGGCGCACAATGCGCGGGCGCAAGTGTTCCAAGGCGACCGGCCATTGTTGGGGCCTCGGGCCGCCGCTGCCGTGTGTAGGGTTGCCGTACGCTCCGTTTGTAATAGGTTCCCAACTTGTTTCGTTGCGACATGGCGGCCTATGTTTCGCTCTTGTTTATAAATAGTTTATTTTCTCTCTCACAACATAACATTTTATAATCTTCGGACATTGCAAACTCTTAATAGATATAATATTATGAGAGACTGGATCCTAAACTAGGCTTTCGCCTGTGACTTAGGTCTCCAGGTCCCCTCGCTTAGGTTACAAACTATGCTAGTTACACTAGTGCTAAATGTAAATGCTAAATAAAAATGGAACTGTTGTGAGATGATCTGAAGAACTTAACCAACAATGATTAACCTATAACAATAATTGTCAGCCTGGGTTGTGCGCACCTACATACTTATGAATACAGAGATACATACATACATATATACATACATACATATGTTTAACGTATAGATTAAAAAAGTGAATACTTTGAAACTAATTTTTATATTATTTTTGTTATTTTATGTACTTAAACATGACGGTTCCGACTGTTGCTGGCGATGCATAAGCTATCATCGTTATATGCTTTTAGAACTTTTCTAATATAGAGGGAAGTATCCTATTATTAAGGTACTATGATATAGACCTGTTTGTTACGGTCCACTTTTTAAACTCGCGCGCGATTGTAAAGACGTTTCACGTCAAAACTAAGTCCCGTGTCGTGGCGATCCTCATAATTTTGGCAACCCTACGCCTGTACGCATTGTGTATTGTGCGAACGCTGGCAATTGGGCCGTTTACCTAAATCGTGAGCGAGATACGCAAACAGCAGCCCCGGCAGTTATTTGCACACGCACAGTACATATTCGCCCACAGAGACTTGGCATTTAAAAAAAATCACGAGTAAAATATTTTTTTTTTTGGTGATAGGATAAATACTTAACGTCATTTGTTCGACGACCTCTATAGAGTGGTTGGTATACCGGTTTCAAGAAGTCGCCATCTCTGAGGAGCCGGGTTCGAATCCCGGCGGGGGCAGATGTTTGCGTGATGAATGCGAGCTTTTGTACCTTAGTCATGGTTGCAATAATATATTTCTACCAAATTTATTCATACATGTATAATATATGTATGTCTATCCGTTACCGAAATATATGTATGTTAGTTGTTTTAATTTGTATCGGAGGTTGCGTTCGGTCTGTGTACCTGAAGCCGGCTTCCAACTGACGACTCTGTAATGATTAGAGATCGGATAATCGGATGCATATTTACCTAAAGTTAATTTTTGGCTCACAAATTATGGAAGCGGCTTTTTAAAATACATTTTGTTACATAAAAATCCCGGGAAAATACGGGACTGCAAATTTAACGTAGTGATATTGTTTGAAAATTACTAAATTAGCACGTGGTATTTATTTTCAAAAGACCGACACTCCGGGTTCATTTATACAACTATGCATACGTATTTACCAAAATGTTCTACAGTACCGGAATTCCAGGATTTTTATTTATGGAAATAAAATAAAAAGACAGTTCCATACTTTGTCAAAAACTAAATTAGGTAAATAAATAAACATCCGGCTATCCAATTCCGCAATCCCGGGATTTTTATTTAACAAAACAATAAGCCGTTTCCATACTTTGTCTTAAACTAACTTTAGGTAAATATGCATCCGATTATCCGATCTCTAGTAATGATACAGGAAGAAAAAAAAATAGCCCTTGCTGGTTCTTTCCAGTACAAGGTCTGCCGCCGTAGACTTGTGAACCAATGGCGTAGCATCTTTGACATTCAAAAGTGATTGTAAAATCCTATTTGAAGAATAAATTTTTGATTTGATTGATTTGAGTCAACCACCTGATCTGGCCTAGTGCGGATTGGTTGACTGCATACACCTTTGAATTTCTTGAATCAAAATTTAATAATAATTATATGTAATTAGATTTATTTTCACATACATACAACTTATATCACACATTTTTATGTTTACAACAACGTTCTTATAGCTATTACATAATCTTATATATAAAAATGAATCGCAAAATGTGTTGGTAAGCTCATAACTCAACAACGGCTGGACCAATTTTGCCAATTAATTTTTTAAATATTCGTTGAAGTTCCATGATGGTTTTTACGGCGAGAAAATTTGGAATAATTATCGGAAAACCCCTAAAATAGCCCTTTTTTTGTTTTTGTATAAAGTTCATATTGCAAGCACTCACTGTTGTCTAAGCAATATAGGTGTGTTCCTAACATCAAAGAGTCAATTTGCGCTTTATTAACGCTATATACAGTTGAAATTCATGAATCATCATATCTATCAAAACAGTGTGCGTGTGTGCGTTGGAGCACAGAATACATTGTTGGAGGATTTAATGTCACGTTCCAAAATTAAATAGTCACAATATGTAATAGTTCATTTGGACCTTTTATGCAATTAATTATTTTTATTCACAACGCCCTACCACCAGGGTGGCAGTTCTGTACAGCAGAATTTTTTGCACAGCCTATAAAATAATTAGGAACAAAAAAACTGCCACTTCACAAATCTTTTTGACAGGATGAAGTCTGTCGGGTCCGCTAGTGTACTATATTTGTGTGGAACTAAACCATTATCCTATATGTGTGTATCTAAACAAAACCCCAAAAAATAAGTTTCAAACTTCTAAAATTAATTAAAAAATACGTCCTCTACGTACATACTTTCATCCTCATACAGTCTTTCTTTTTTCACATTGAAAATAACCTGTCCCTTCTTCTGCTCTAGACTAACTGTGCACTAAATTTTATTCAGTAGGCTTCGCGTGAAAGCGCGACAGACAGATAATAGTACATTATGGTACAAGTGTGTAATGTTGGTGATTACCGCTGAGGCGCATTGAGGCGCTTAAGGAGCCGAGGACGGTAATCATCAATACACACGTGTATCATACAACGTTTTTCAACACACTTCTGAATAAAATAATACTTAAATAATAGATATTTTTCCTTTGAGTTTTCTGGTAGTAAACTTTCCATAACGTTCTGGGCTTCACATCTTATATCGGCGGTGTACAACATAAATCATTTTCTTTATAAATTGTATTTGCAGACATCTTAATTAATAACTAACTAAATAACTTCCAAAGAGAAAACGAGACGAGTTGTGAAAAATGTTTCGTAATGGCGGGAAAAATTAATCAGTTTTCCTATGCGCGCGCATCGGCCATAGACTAATAAATTACGTAATGGCGGGAAAAATTAATTAGTTTCCTATGCGCGCGCATCGACCATAGATTAAAAAATGAGGTTTCTTTTTTTTTGGGCTTTTCGCGGATAGCTTTTTAGCGCAAATGTAAGAGTAACTCAACCAATAATATTAAAAAAAAACTATTACTCACTCGTGAATAATAGTAATGAAAAAGTCACAGTTTGATAATTGCCATGGATTAGAGCCACTTTATGAGGAAGTGTGTTGAAAGTTATTTACGCATTTGCAATATTAGTAAGTACAGGCGACTGTTACCATCACGTGAAGTCTGACTATTTGCCTGAATGAAATAATCAAGATGAATGCAACTAATGGAGGGGGGCGGCGAGATTTGTGTGATCCTCTATCGAAATCACGTTACGAGAGCCGTTTGGTAACAACCCTTAACTGACTGTAAAAACCATTATATTTATAATGCACTACCCTTGAAACAGAACGAGAACGCGACATCTACTGTGGACCTGGCGATAGCCGTAAACCAAACAAACATTACAGCGGGCACTGGCGTACAAAAATAAGTGCAATCATCTGACAAAGTAATTTTATATCTGATAACGACAAAATATTGTGCAATCCACGCTAATATTAGAATAGCTTCGACATGTTTCCTGACAAGTCTTACATGTCTATCATGTACAAATACGAAATGTAATGATTTAAAAAAAAAAAGCTACTTATGAAGTTTAAAATGTTGAGTAATTACTTTTGGAAAATGCGCCATTAAAATTGTGGTAGCGGAATTATAAATCCATAATCACCCAAATGTTCAAATTCGCAATTTGAAATAACACGACAAATAAAAATAAATTTGCTATTAGACGGGGCTTCCAAAAACTAGACGTTGTTCGACGGTGAAATATATGGCTTTTTATAGCATACTAGCTTTTCGCCCGCGTTATATTCGAATTTCCCACAGGAAGGATATGTTTTAACAATACTGCCATATAACCTTTCACCCCCTCCTTTCAACCTTTTACAACCCTTTTCTGCTTTAAAAGGTAGCCTCTGTCCTTTCTCAGCCTCTAGACTATCTGTGTACCAAATTTCAATTAAATCGGTTCAGTGGTTTTAACAATATTTTCATACAACCTATTATCCCTCCTTTCAACTTTTTACAACCCTTTACAACCTTTTTTATATAAAAAAGTAGCGTGTGTCCTTTCTTGGGCTCTAGACTATCTGTGTACCAAATTTAATTTAAATCAGTTCAGTAGTTTTAACAATATTTCCATACAACCTATTATCCCTCCTTTCAACTTTTTACAACCTTCTTTATATAAAAAAAAGTAGCTTGTGTCCTTTCTTGCGCTCTAGACTATCTGTGTACCAAATTTCAATTAAATCGGTTCAGTGGTATTAACAATATTTTCATACAACCTATTATCCCTCCTTTAAACTTTTACAACCCTTTACAACCTTTTTTGCATGAAAAAGTAGCCTATGTCCTTTCTCAGGCTCTAGACTATCTGTGTACCAAATTTCATTTAAATCAGTTCAGTAGTTTTGGCGTGAAAGCGGAACAGACAGACAGACAGACAGAGTTACTTTCGCATTTATAATATTAGTATGGATTTCAACAAAGCGTTACTGCTTGTCTTTTCATCAATTAAATTTAAATGTTCAAAACATTATAACAAGAAAGGGTAAATTATTTCTTGTATTATAAAAATACTTGAATATAATATTATTGTATAATATTTGTGATATAACATGTGTCTATACCTTGACAACATAAGTGTTTTAAAATGGTATATTTGTTTTGACATGTAATTGTATTATTTTATGATATTGAAAAAAGACAAGATAAAAACAAAACTTGCGAGTTTCTAGCCTGTTCTTCTCGAAGACTACACTAATTTCCGAACGGCAGTAATATTTTCTTCATTGTTACTCGTACATTGTCTATAGAATTTACATTTGTGTATGTGTGCCAAACACAATTGGCAGACTAGCCACTCGGTTGACTGATTGAGAATGCGTCGTTGTATTAAATCCGTCTTTTTTTAATTTATTCACATTGTGCAGTTAATATTGAAATCCTTATCCTTACTAATATTATAAATCGGAAAGTTTGTTTGTTTGTTTTTTCCGCTTTCACGCCGTAACTACTGAACCGATTGCTCTGCAATTTTGCAGACGTAAAAATAAAAGTCCAGATTAAATAATAGGGTACTTATACTAATATCTCATGTACTTAATTTAGATTAGTTTTTATTTGATATTTGTATATTTAAGTATAATTATATATTATTAGTATTTATTTTATATAGTTTATGTACCCATGTGTCTTGTTTTTTTTTTCTCAATCTCTCCCACGTAACAGTATAAGTCACTTGACACCCAGTAAGGTTGCTGGAAGAGATCCCTTTTAGGGATAAGCCCACCCATGTACTCATCCAATCACTGCATAATTTTTTTTACTGTAATGTCTTTTGTGCAATAAAGAATATATATACTTTTTATCCCGAAAAAATCAACAGATCCCACGGGATGCGCAATAAAGGCTTCGCTCAAAAACTACTGCACAGGATTTTCATGCGGTTTTCATCAATAGATAGTGATCCTTGAGCAAGGTTTTACGGTATTTTTTATCTCGGAAAAAACGGATAGTCCCACGGGAAGCGCGATAAAACCTTCGCGCCATAAACCGACTTCCGCTCATATGTAGCCGTGGGCAAAAGCTATGACCTTAACCCTCTATAGACGCAATCCCGAAATCCACGCGGGCGAAGCCGCGGGCAGAAAGCTAGTATACAAAGAAATAAAAATATTTCAATATACCCCCCATAGATTGAACAAGACTGAGTGACCACTTAGCCCTGCACGCTACTGTAACGTTTGAACGCTCGCGAGGTGTCGCATCGGCGCCGCGGGCAGTACCCAGCGTTCGTATAATGGAACGTGATAAATCAGTCCACATATAGTATGTAGTATTTTTTATTTATTATTTATTTATTTATTATTTTTTGGAAACATACAATTATTATAAATTACAGAAAAATACAACAGAATACATTCAAACATAAATCAGTAAAGTTTCCACAGTTATTTAAAATGACATATTAAATAATTAAAGCAATAAGTATAACAATAATTAAGAAAAACATTTAAAATTAAATAGTTACAATATAAAATAAAAGTCAAAAGAATAGAATTAATATGTCAAATACAAATAAATTGGTCAAAGTGTAGTCAATAAAGATAAATGTCAAGACTAATAAACTACCTAATTACAATTTAGTCAAACAAAAAAAAAATTAAAGGAAAAAAAAAGTACAATGGGAAATCAAATGTCATATGAAATATGAAAAATGTCAAATAAATTAAATTAAATTAAATTAAATTAAATTAAAATTAAGATATATAAACCAATCATATAAATAGTATGCCTATATGTGGGTGCTCATATACATATAGAATAATTCGCAACCTTGCCGAGTGCTTCCGCGGTGCGAGGAATGTCTCGGCCTTGTTGCTAAATCGTTATGGTTCAAAATAGCGCTTTACTTTCTCAGAGGAGGCAACGCGGACAGTGGGGGTACGAGATGTATAGTGGATTTTGTATTTGTTTCTCTACAGTAATGCCGAGTTAATACGTTCGAGTATCAAGGAAAATGTATGTTTTTACTACGGAACATTTCTACACGAAATTCGGATTTATATTCTACTAGATCAGTGAATCTCAAAGTGGTTATATGCACCCCTTAGAGTCTAATAGAATGAAAAAATACAAGTGATCCCTTTTATGTAAAACAGATTTCTGTAACGGATCGTATGTTGGCCGCGTAAATTTACTCCGTTAAGTATCGGTAATGACATTTGGTTTCGTTACAACGAAATATATGGAAACGATTCCGAAATTTGGAATACATTGTCCATAACTTTGTCACTTGTACAATAAAAAGTATATTCTAAAGTTAAAATAAATAAAAAAAACTGTGCACAAATCCTCTCTCGGCTGTTAACGAATACGACAAATTGAAAAAAGATAAAAAAGAAAGTTAATGAACAATAAAATCGGCTAAACCATTCTTGATGTAACTGAATTCAATACAATTTATGAAGTTGGTTTTGCCAGAAGTCAACCAGACAATATGACATTTTGACAGACAAACCACGACCACGACACCTGTCAAAGCGGACTTCTCAGATTGTGATGACTCCAACATGTCTTCCATTTATAAATGACCAGCTGTCCCAGCAAACGTCTTGCCATGTAAATTATTTCTAGGGAACTTACTAAAAAGACTATTAAAAAGAGAGAAAGATCATGTTACCAGGAAAGTTATGGATGGAGTAGAGCGTATAGAGAGAGGAAGACTGATGGAACAATGAAAGGACTGTGGGAATGATAATATTTTTTTTTATATAATGAAATGAAATCATAGATCCCTAAATTTTCACTGTTCTATCACCAATTTTTTAAATACGTGACCATACTAGAAAATTCTCTTTTATATCATATTGAATATAAATACAACGTTAATCTAGAGAAGACTAGTTTGTAGTCCTACAACATTTTGGAAAAAACGGATCATGTTTGAGCCCCTGTAGGCTTACTATGATCGTTTAAAATAGGAATAAAACCGCAGTGCAAGCGAGACTGCGCTATACGCTGCTAGAGCGGTGTCTCCGTTTCATTATCGCTTTAAGCCTACTCTAAGCGATCACAGCAAGGCCTCTGGTGGGTTCGAAGTCGCGGCCGCGACCGTTACTCCGTCGCCTTCGGTGAAATTGGAGAAAAAGGCAAAAACGATTTAAAGAGGCCGCCTCCACGATTGGATGCGCCGAAATCCCGACCGACCAGTCCGGCGAGCTGGCCAAGGGTTTTTGCAATCAGTACCGTTACTCGAAACAATGTGACTCCCTCAGTTCTTTATAGTCACGTTGGTAAGGTTCAATATGCATCGGATTTAAAAAGCACAGCGTGTTATGGTATAAAACTTGAAATGCAAGTTAATTTTCCTCTAGGTCGGCAAAGCAGCGTTAAATTGTATTCTTACTGCTTAGTAACGGCTTAATGGAATCAGAACTGCATTATTTATTGGGCATAATTGATTTTTCCCGTAGGAACGATATATTTTCACGCAGTTAAAAATAAACATTTTTTTGGAACTCGAACTATTCATGGCAAATTTTGTAGTCAGTTGGGTAGTCAGCTTGGGTATCTCCGTCTTACCAAAAAGTATGTATATGGCGACTACGTCCAAAACTAGCTAGCAATCGAAAATGTAACCCTTTGTTTTCTCTTTGCCATGGTTATGGCGTTCGGAACTTTTCATTTTACTTGATTTTTCAATGTTTCATTGTCAGCGATCTTCAAGATTGTTTTAATGCAGAGGAGGTTCCCAAACTTTTTGTGTCGTAGACCCTTTGCTATGTTTTTGGCGTTGTGTTTTTTATACAGGTACTGAACGGAGAAACGAACGATTACCGGATGGCATACCTGCCTGAGTTCCTCGAAACGCAAAGAACCTTTTGTGCCCGGACTAAAAATGACCTGTCCTAACTGCCCCCTTACTGTGTAACCGGCATTTTCTCGACAGACAATGTCGAAACTTGGAGGTGTTCAGATGTATAAAGAATGGTGGGTTTGGATTTTTTATCTGAGGCGAGCTTCTAATTGATAACTCGACGAAAAATACGACGAAACGAAAAAAGGGGTTCACTTGATCACTCCAACCCGTAAGGCCGTCATGGCAAGCACTGGTCGAGCTTTAATCGGTTTGAAATCTAACAACCACCGTGGCACTTCTTTAAATTCGACCTCAAAAAGTTCTTAAAGTACAAAAGTCTGCCGACTCGCATTCTGTTTGTGACATTCATGGGCGGAGTCTCGGAGCTGATTTTGGTCCCGCATTATATATATTTATTTAATAATTTGTATTATTTTTAATACGATATTTCCTTAGTACAATAAATTTATTATCTAGTAGTTACGAAATACTTATAAACTCACGTCTTCAGAGTCTAGAACACCGACGAAGAGTTGCTTGCCTTTCGGTTTTCTATAGGTTGCATTTCGGAGAGTGTGCGTTGGAATTACATGAATTAATTCCACCCGCTCCTTTCCACCACCAGTCAACCAGACGTAGGCTTAACTACCATCCTGTTACACGTACAAAACGGTTCCAGTCTTCGTTTTTAATACGAACAGCTAAGATGTGAAACTCTTTGCCGACGTCTGTGTTCCCGGAACAATATAATCTTACGGTCTTCAAGTCACGAGTGAATAGGCATTTGCTAAGTAAGCGTGTTCCATCCTAGTCCTCATCGTCACTTGCCATCAGGTGTGATTGTGGACAAACGCAAACCTATTTAAAAAAAAAAAAGTTATTTATACTGTATGTACTAATATTTCTAGTAAAACACAGATAAATTTCATTAAATTGTTTATTTTTTTAACTATTTTTTACGTTCCTATAAAAGGTAAAGGGTCAATAATCAAAACTGAATTTACAGTTTTATTTTTTCTTTTATTTTTTAACTAGCTTTCTGCCCGCGGCTTCGCCCGCGTGGATTTCGGGATTGGGTGTATAGAGGGTTAAGGGTCATAGCTTTTGCCCACGGCTACATATACGCGGAAGTCGGTTTATGGTGCGAAGATTTTATCGCGCTTCCCGTGGGACTATCCGTTTTTTCCGAGATAAAAAATGCCGCAAAACTCCTCAAGAATCACTCTATCTATTGATGAAAACCGCATAAAAATCTGTGCAGTAGTTTTTGAGCGAAGCCTTTATTGCGCATCCCGTGGGATCTGTCGATTTTTCCGGGATAAAAAGTAGCCTATGTTACTCGGGGAGAATGTAGCTTTCCAAAGGTGAAAGAATTTTTGAAATCGGTCCAGTAGTTTAAGCGTGAAGAGGTAACAAACAAACAAACAAACAAACAAACAAATAAACAAACAAACAAACAAACACACTTTCGCATTTATAATATTAGTTGGGATAGTTGGGATATATGATTTTATATGATGTTTTGTTGTTAATCTTAATGATATGTGTTTCAGCACACTTAGACCTGACCAGAATACTAGCACTGCCACAGATTAGTCTGTTGCAGCGTATGCTGGGTTCGGCTCCTGATTGGCCAGTTGTTAATTTACTGTTACTGTTTTGTAAATGTGCTTGTGGTTTCAAATGTATTCTATTCTATTCCCTCCACAGGTAAAATAAATATAAGCACTCAAACTATGCAAAATCCGAGTTCATCCACTAAATGACGTCATCACTATCGATCGCGATAAATGTTGACGTGTTGCACAGTACGGGGCTGTGGGCGGTTGACTGCGGGCGAGTGAGTCAAGTCGAGAAGCATTTTGCCGAAGTTTCCAACGTGGTTAAATTGACGATACGACGAGGTTTCAGGAAATTAAACTATGCCAACTCGTTTTAAAGTAAGTGCTTATAAGGTCCATTGTAAGCGGACAGGGTTTGTTATATATGTCATTACTGGACGAAATAAAGGCTTTCGCCTTGAGGCCATGGGGCCGAGAATATGCTGTGTACAATATATACGTATTTATACTGTACATTTAAAAACTGACCCCGATTTGCATTTAAATACTTTTCTTTTCGCGTTTTTAGCTGTACAGACGACGACGGACAGGTGAAAAATTGCAGCCCAGTTCTATAGACTTTTGTTTCTTAATAGACCACAGGGATATTTTGATATTCTAAAAGGAACATTAATCAAGAAGTAATTGAGAACATAATTAATTAAAATCTCAATAACAATATACGTTAATTTGTAAACATGTGTAATATATAATTTAAGGGATAATTTTGGTAATTTTCTGGTAAACACGAAACCCTCGGGTTATAGCAAAATCAAAATAATCTTTATTCAACATAGACCTTTACAGGCACTTATTGACGTCAACAGACAAAACAAAAAAACAAGCTTAAAAAAAACAAAAACCTTGTCCGTACGTACGAATAAGGAAAAAAAAAAGAAAAAAATTGACTCGACGCCGGTTCGGAAATTGGGAGAGCCTTCTCGAGAAGAACAGACAAGAAACTTTGAAGGTCTATTTTTTATCTCCTCTTTACAATGTTAATAATTATAATAATATAACATAAAAATACAATATAGTATAAGATACAATCATACCTAATACGATTACAGTCGTATGTAAGTCGTAGCAGATTGCCAGCTCACATCTTGTTGTAAGCAAATTGAGGACACTGAGTCGCGACTCTTTTACACTTCTGTAGCGCACAGGATATAATACAGGATAGTTAGTATTGGGTAATTGTTAAGTTAATATAATTCAAGTCTTTTTGTGTAGCTATGGTTGTGTGTGATGAAGGGCGGTGTAAATAAAGATTTCATCTACCTATCTTCTTCTTCCTTCTCTTGCCGTTCCTAATTTTATTTTGGGGCGCAACATGTCTTTCTATTTCACTCTCCATTCCGACACTCACTCCCTTCTTAATCATATCAACATTCCATCGTTTCTTCGGTCTTCCTCTTCCCGCACGCCCATCCACTTTCAAGTCCATAACTTTCCTAGTAACATGATCATTCCTTCTTCTTACTACGTGAGCATACCAGGAAAGTCTCCTTTCTCTCAAATTTTCAACAATAGGGGCTACTTTCAGACTTCCCCTGATATATTAATTCTTCACTCCATCCTTTCTTGTGATTTTTTTTTTATTCTATACGGTGGCAGACGAGCAAATGGCCCACCTGATGGTAAGTGGTAACCATCGCTCATGGACATCTGCAGTGCCAGGGCCACAGCTGAGCCGCTGCCTACCTGGAGAGAAATACTCTTTTTAAGCCTCGTTTGAAGTTAGACATATCGTAGCGCTCAGGAAACATCGCAGCTGGGAGCTCATTCCAGAGTTTGCATGTACGCGGAAGGAATGAACGCTGAAACCGAACTGTACTAGACAAGATCGGTTCCAGGTGATATGGATGAACTCTACTGCGGTGGCGGGTGGTGCGATGGTAAAAAGGTGACGAAGGCACCATTGCAAATAATTCCTCAGAGCACTCTCCGTTAAAGAGCCTATAAAGAACACACAGAGAGCCAAAGTCTCTCCGCTGCTCCAAGGTCTCTGTTGAGGCCGTAATATTGGGATCACCGATGATACGGAAAGCATGATTCTACACATCCATCTTAAATTACACATTTCAGCAACATGCAATGTATTTTAAATATGTATGTAACATGTTGCAATGTTCGTTCACACAACACAGTAGTTTCAGTTCTCATCGGACACAATGCAGCTCCTCTCGATTTCGCCAGCTGGAGTACCCTAGCGTAACCTTGCGATTTTCCGTAACACGCGCGAGATACAAAGAGCTCTTGGCGCAATTAAAACTGCACGGAGCATTTTCAGCGCAACTGTATTGCCATCGATTGATTTTGTGCGTTCCAACCAGTTCGCTAGAGTTGAGGATCGTTTGGATACGACCGCATGTTACAACGTGTATGTGAGGCTCTTGGCTCCGGCAGCGAGACTGGCGACACCACGCTACTGGAGCAACTGGAGACTGGTCTCAAAAATATTCTTCGAATTCAGTCTTCTTTTACAATTATTGTCCGTATAAATTATTTGGTTATACTCAAAGTAATACTGTGATCTCCATGTAAAGATTTTTGAAGTGAAAACTTCTTCACTTTTTGTATGGGTAAAAGCTTCCAAACTCGCGTCAAGGTCATGTGATGCTGATGGAAAAAGCGTAAGATCGAGGGGAAGGGAGAGGAACTAGTATCTCCCACTCTTTCTGTCGTGCCTGAGTGTGCTGCTCCGTTTAGGCGGCACAGGGCGCTTGCGCGAATGTCTGCCATATTTGTGTACGATAGCGCAATAAATAAACATTGTATTCTACCTCATAAATGATAGTACTTTTGTACTTATAATTAAACACAACGTTAATATTGAAGTTTTCACTTCTGCCGGCACTCCCGGAGTGCTACCGGTGTTTTTTTTTTATCATAGACGTGTCAAACAGCACTGGGGGGCAATCGCACTAACAAATCGCAGCTGAAACGAAACCAAATCGTTCCATTCAACCAATCCGAGAGCTAGAATATTACGTCATCGAACAGATGACGTGATATTGTAGCGTTCGGATTGGTTAAGTCGAACGGTTCGGTTGCGTTTCGCTTGCGATTTATTAGTGCGATCGCCCCTCTGGTCTGCTGGTAGCCGATAACAGTATTTGGACGCTAAAAGGCCTCTGTTACGCCACTTGTACTTAAGGACAATTCATTTATTCACCAACAAAGTAGATAACATTCTAATTAATATTTTAAAACATGATTTAATATGATCTGACTTAATTCCAGAAACAAAAAGATATATATATATATATATATATATTATATATATATATAGAATAGTTAATATAAAATATATATATATATATATAATATATATATATTAACTATTCTATCATGCAATCAGTCTTTACGACTATAAGCAGATGTGATATTTATTTGGCTTTGAGGGCTCTACTCTCAGTAGAGTTAGCCCTTTAAGTTAATTATTTTATTGGTCAAATATGTCCCGACGCTTTTTAAGACGTCGTATTGTTTCTGGGTTTGTAAGTTGACCCGCAAGTTCATTTGGGTGCTTTTAAGTCGTAGTTTGTACCCAGATGCCCGGGTTTTTGCTTCATGTGCTACCATAGGCACGCTAAGGTTTTCATGGACCTCCTCTGTTCTAATAAACCAGGGTGCATTTGAGATATGCTTTAGGATGTAATTCTGTGCCCTTTGTATCTTCATGATATTTGAAGAGCTGGCGCTGCCCCATAGCTCAATTCCATAGGTCCAAATAGGTTTTAGTGCCGTTTTATTGGTGTACGAGGGGAGGTCAAAAAGTTCGCGGAATGACTGGGAAAAAAGATGAAATGATACATTATGTTATTTTTCCTTTTCAATATATTCCCCCTTAACACGAATACATTTTTCGGATCTGGCATATAACTTATTAATACCGTCGAAAAAATAGGTTTTGTCTTGGGCGTCAAAATACGCCGAAATCGCCGACTTGACTTCATCATCGTCTCTAAATTTTTTTCCACGCAGCTCTTTCTTCATCTTTGGGAATAAATAAAAATCGCTAGGGGCCAGGTCTGGACTGTAGGGTGGATGGCGTAGTTGTTCAAAACCGCATCGATGAATGGCAGCCGTCGCAACATGACTCGTGTGAACGGGCGCGTTGTCGTGCAAAAGGAGTACACCTTTTGTCAGTTTTCCTCTTCTTTTTTCTTTAATAGCTTCTTTTAATCGGTCCAATAGGGAAGCGTAGTACTCTCCCGTTATAGAAACACCACGTTCTTTATAATCGATCAAAAGAATACCTTCAGTATCCCAAAAAATAGTCGCCATGATCTTTC
The DNA here is from genome assembly GCA_036419045.1 of Scirpophaga incertulas. Taxonomy (NCBI): domain Eukaryota; kingdom Metazoa; phylum Arthropoda; class Insecta; order Lepidoptera; family Crambidae; genus Scirpophaga; species Scirpophaga incertulas. The sequence continues at coordinate 75,198 of CM071636.1, read as the reverse complement.
CGGCCGATTGCGACACTTTAAATTTTTTAGGGGGTGGTGTGCCTTTTTTGTGCCACTGCATCGACTCCTGCTTTGACTCAGGCTCATAGTGGTGAACCCAAGTTTCATCACCGGTTACAATTCGGGCCATAATTTCTTCCCTATCTTCTCCACAGCGGTCCAAAAACTCGCGGGAACAGTTGACGCGCTCACGTTTTTGCAGCGGCGTGAGCATTCTCGGGACCCACCTTGAACACACTTTACTCATGCCAAGATGTTGATGAAGAATATTTAAAATTGTGGTTTCTGATACTCCAACTGATGCTGCAAGTTGTTTCTTCTTCAACCTTCCGTCTTCCAATACAAGTTTTTCAACTTTTTCAATGATTTCCGGCGTAGTGGCCTCAATGGGCCGTCCAGGTCGAGGATCATCTTCAATTGACTCCCTTCCTTGCTTGAAAAGGCCGTGCCATTTGTAAATCATGGTTTTACCAGGAGCAGAGTCTCCGTAAACAGCTAACATCTCTTGCAAAATAGTTTGAGGCGTTTTTCCTTGTTTGGTGAGGAACTTTACGACGGCGCGATGTTCAATTTTCTCCATAGTGGCTAGTTTGTTCCCGATTTACTTGTTTACTCGTTTGTAACTCGAAAGCTAATGACCCAATTAGGCTAGAAATTGGCATATATAGTAATTATGAGTTACTCAAGTAGCGGCTACCTGGAGGAGCGACCTCACCCCCGCCAACCCCGCCATTCCGCGAACTTTTTGACCGCCCCTCGTATAAAGCTTGTTGTCGAGGGACACTTTTGTGTTTCCTAATAGCCAATAAAGGCTTTTGTATCTTAGGTTGAGTTCATTCCTTTTACTTTCGATGTGTTTACTCCAGGTAAGACGACGGTCCAGATGCATACCGAGATATTTGAAAAAGATATATAATAAAATAAAAAGTAACCCCGAAAAGTCGCAGTCAAATATTTAAAACATAAGACTCGCAAACTAAGTCAAAGTGTAAAATGTTTGCCACTGAATATCGGGACTAGATGTAGATACAGTTGTGAAAATAAATGATGCAATGGTAATTCACTGATAGTATAAATTCTTGGCCTTAACACTAGATTCAAGATGCAATAAAAAATTGTGCTAAAGTGTACCACAATGTTTACATGGTACAAGAATGTGTTAATTTAGAATTCTGCACTGAGCTTGGCTTGTGTCGTAGAGTTCAGACCACGATTACTAAAGTGATCTAATAATTAGATTAGATATAACATATATATCTAATAAATTAATAGATTTATAATATTGAAGAATACCTACAATGTAAGGATATTACTGCTATTTTATCGTATTTGTAATTATTAAATTTCTATTTAATAGGTGAAATAATTAATTTCGACATTAAAAATATATTATTAAATTGTATATTTGTACGCTAGCTGAAGGTAAATGTGAGAGCCTCTCCCACATCAACTATATTACCTAAATTAATGTAATATCACATTTAATCTATACTAATATTATAAAGAAGTAAAGTTTGTGTGTTTGTATATTTGTTAAATTGTAAGGGGTAATCTCGGGATCTACTGAACCGATTTTAAAAAATCTTTCACCAATAGAAAGCCACATTATTTCTGAGTGTCATAGGTTTTATAAGAAACCGAAAAATAATTAGGCTTTTACGTGGTAGTTCGTTTTTTAAAGTGAATTGGAGAAAAAACGGTCGAATGAAAGCGTTTCTTACGAACGCTGCCTTCACTATGAAAGATATATTTTTGAGTTCTAGAGAAAAGATGTGGAGCTTGAAAATGCCTACAAAAAAGTCAACGACAACATATGTCTAACTTTTATATTTAAGTTACAAAAAGTTTTTATTTTTAACATGACAGTTACAAATTTAAACATAACACTGTACTAAAATAGGATTATTAATATTATGCCCTAAGAAGTGGGCACGGGTTAGCTAGTGATAAATAAAGCATTATTGTTTTTTATACCAAGTCTTAGTTCTCTGTCCGTTAGAAACGTTACAACGTCCGTAAGTTAGAAACGTTACATAAGTAGTAATTAAGTAAGTTAGTAACGTTAAATAAGAATCGTTAATAAATGTAATAATATTTACAGTATTTCATAATTTGAGAACCAAAGAAATCAGTATAATATGCTTTCTTTAAGTAAATTCATGTTGAAAATATGCAGTTTAAGATGTTTGGCTAGCTTGGTAACTGCGCTCGGTGCTCGAATTAGGACGAGGCCGGTCTGCAGAGTAACGATAGATACCTCTGTTTAAAGTAAAGGGCACTAAGCAATTCCAGTTTACAGAGCCGTCAACATAATTGTTAACAGACGGCATCAGCCAGTTCACGGCGCTTCTCGAGAGGGAGCAGGTGATAGCGCATCTTAGAATATTATCTTCATCCTATTGACCGATTTTATAATTAAGGTATCTGTGGAATCTACGAATGCCTTCGACTCCATCAAACATTGGGTAGAATAATTATTAATTAATTAGGAATTTTATTAATTAAGAATTCCTACTCTAAATCTTCTCATCCTACGAACGACACCTAGGTATCATCGACACAAAATTGATATTCAATGTTTCAGATAAAATATTCACATATATGAACACTTTTCAACAAAGTAACTTCCTGTGATGGGCAAGACGAGGCGAGGCGCCGAAAGACCAGGAAGTTTGTTGAACTTATCATATCGCGACAGGCCACACGCCGAAATTGAGCATGGCGTCAATGCGTGCAAAAGCGAGTGAGGCCGACGCCATTTTGTTCAACCATCTACTTTATCATATCCTGTTTCCCGATATGTCCGGGCGTTCATCGAAGTGTGGCGAGCGTAGCGGCACGGCCATGCGTGCGCCGGCGGTCTCCGACGCCATTTTTGGATATCTCTTTTTTACGCCACACTACCTGCGCCTACCTTCGAACTGTTGATTCTTTTGACTTTGTGCAGAGCACTAAATTCTAATTCTAATATATATAAATCTCATGTCACAATGTTTGTGCTCAATGAACTCCTAAACTACTTAACCGATTATAATAAAATTCGCACACCATGTGCAGTTCGATCCAACTTGAGAGATAGGATAGTTTAAATCTCAAATTATCATCATCATCATCATCAATTTTAAAAATTCTTTCACTAATAGAAAGCCACATTATTGCGGAGTGTCATCATCATCATCATCATCATCATCATCAGCGGACGGCGCGCGATGGCTTCGGGTTTAATTCAGTTCGCTTTCGTGCTCGCTTCGGGGATTATTAATATTATGCCCAACGAAGTGGGCGCGGGTCAGCTAGTTATAACATAAAATACAATAGTACCGCCTGTTTACTGCAACTCCGCAAGGGTAAATATTTCTTTCCACGACACAAGGAATGTCGTCTTTCATATTCAAAGTGCAAACAAATTTCACCAGAATTTCTCGACATGAATAGCACCGTCCTTTTATAACTAAATGGTTACTATGGCGATAAATTTAGGATGAAACCTTTGCATTCACATTTAGTCGGTCACATCACATTCTTATTTCAGGATGAAGGTGGCAGAAGATACAAATATTTGAAAAAAGGTTGCTCTGCCCTTGTCAGCATTGAAACTGAAAGGAAACACAGCAGTTCAATAGAGTGAGTAGGCAATAGCCGGCGTTGTGCACAGCCCCCACGATAAGCACACGATAACGCGATTTATCACTTTAAGCTAACAAAATACAAAGGATAAGCAAAAACTTTGAAACGAAGTATTTGGTTAGATGACATTTTTTATTCTATATATAACAATGATATTTAACAATTTAATATCATTGATATATAATAAGTACTTTTCTTTTCTATTGTAGTTAACTTAAGATTAAGTTAAGATCAATGATATTTAAGTTAGGTTAAGATGTTACTTTTAATACGAATAAGTTTGAAATATGTTTGTTTTATCCGAATTATGTTTTTAGAGATTTTAAAATAAATTCTACTTTCATGAGATAAAAAGTACTCAAATTAGATAATTATGTAGTAAAATTAGCCATATTATTGTGACTATTCTGAACATTTATTTTTAATTTGTTCAGCTTTTCGATTGCATCGGCCTACATTCATAGAGAAACTCATACAATCGTTTGACATACCAAACAACATTCCGCGCACAACTCAACTCTTTCGGAAAAACAAAGACAAATTTTTAACATCCATATATGATAATAGTGGAAAAATTTTAATTAGAACTTTGAAAGACGATTAAACTCTCTCATCCCTCTAAAGAGAAAACCTCTACATAAGAAAAGGCTGTATGTTCGACTAGACCTTTGCGTGCCATTGGCTGAATAAAAAAATACAAAGGATAAATTTCAATATGGCGTCGTTGTATAGCACGATAATCGTTTTATCATGTATAGATTCGTTGCTCATGTTGTACATAGCGATATGATATCGTGTTTTGATGTGAGGCTACGAGGAGCAGATCTGAAAAGGGGATGTTCTTACAAGAGTGTCTGCCGCAGTGTTACCGCTGCCAATGTGTTGTATTTACGACAGTGTTATCGCCCTTAAGTTTACAAGTAAAATGACAGCAGCGCTAGCACACGATTAGCCAGTGACGTAATCAGATGGTGTCACTGCCCTAAGATTAAAAAAATGCAAATGTGCCAACTGCATGTGCACAGGTGCGGCGGCTAGGGATACGTTGGCACTGTGACGTCACTGCAGCGGTGTCATTGTCCCCGGGCTGACGGCGGTCTAGTTCAGTGGTTCCCAAACATTTTTGTGTCGTAGACCCTTTTTTGTTTCCGGTTTTGGGTAGACCCGTACTTATCCGATATTGAATGCCTACAACTTACAACATTTATAAACATATATAATAACTTTTTTACTTCATAGGTATTTTTATAAATAATGTATATCTATACTAATATTATAAAGAAGTAAAGTTTGTGTTTGTATATTTGTTAAACTAGCTTTCTGCCCGCGGCTTCGCCCGCGTGGATTTCGGGATTGGGTGTATAGAGGGTTAAGGTCATAGCTTTTGCCACGGCTACATATACGCGGAAGTCGGTTTATGGTGCGAAGATTTTATCGCGCTTCCCGTGGGACTATCCGTTTTTCCGAGATAAAAAATGCCGCAAAAACTCCTCAAGAATCACTCTATCTATTGATGAAAACCGCAAAATCTGTGCAGTAGTTTTTGAGCGAAGCCTTTATGCGCATCCGTGGGATCTGTCGATTTTTCCGGGATAAAAAGTAGCCTATGTTACTCGGGGAGAATGTAGCTTTCCAAAGGTGAAAGAATTTTTGAAATCGGTCCAGTAGTTTTAAGCGTGAAGAGGTAACAAACAAACAAACAAATAAACAAACAAACAAACAAACACACTTTCGCATTTATAATATTAGTTGGGATTGTAAGGGGTAATCTCTGGATCTACTGAACCGATTTTAAAAATTCTTTCACCAATAGAAAGCCACATTATTGCTGAGTGTCATAGGTTATATAAAAACCCGAAAAATAAAAAGGCTTTTATGTGGTAGCCCGTTTTGCAAAGTGAATCGGAGAAAAACCGGTCGAATGAAAGCGTTTCTTGCGAACGCTGCCTTAACTATGAAAGATATATTTTTGAGTTCTAGAGAAAAAATGTGGAGCTTGAAAATGCCTACAAAAAAGTCAACGACAGCGTATGTCAGCGTATATTTTTTAACATTAGCATAGACAATTTAATTTTTTATATTAATAAAATAATTCAAATCATTAGGTCATATTTATTAGTCATATATTACGAAAAATTATGAATCTATGAAAACAAGTAAACTCATCGTCATAAGTGTGAAGGCCAAAGCAGCGGACGGCGCGCGATGGCTTCCGGTTTAATTCGGATCGCGTTCGTGCTCGCTTCGGGGATTATTAATATTATGCCCAACGAAGTGGGCACGGGTCAGCTAGTAATGTATATGTTAGAAGATTTATATTAGAAGACTAGCTGGCCCAACAGACGTTGTCCTGTCAAATGTCTCAAATGTCAAATGTCTCAAATGTCACGTTGTCTCACGTTGTCTCAAATGTTTTTAAATAAATAATTTAGCTGAAAAACAATATCTATATGACCGTATTGTGAATCTAAACCATTCTCAAGCCCCCTGGAATACACACAAAAAATTTCATCAAAATTGGTCCAGTCGTTTAGGAGGAGTTCAGTCACATACACACGCACACAAGAAATATATATATTAAGATAAGATAGTATAATGCTTATAAATAGGTACTATCAGTGTTTTTTGAGATCTTATATCGTCGACCGCCATTTTTTTTTTCGCTGACGTATTTTGCACATTATCACAGGTCTAGTTTATCTTGCTTACTTCTTTCAGGGGAAACTCTGATCGAGTTCGTGGACACAGTTAATTATTATCATATCCTACATATAAAAATTGTCGAGTCACAATGTCAGTTGCCATACTCCTCCGAAACGGCTTTACCGATTTTTATGAAATTGTATATCCATATTCAGTAGGTCCCGGGTTCGCACCCGGTGGGGGCAGATGTTTGTGTGATGCATACGAGCATTTGTACCTTAGTCATGGTTGTTAAAATATATATTTCAATGTAAAATAACTGGCTTTCAGTTTACGGTTATTTCTTTCAGGTTTAAGCCACACCTTTACACTTATTTTTATTATGTGTAAAAATAAAACATTTCCTAAGGGCAACTAACGCGTAACAAGTTGAGGTAAGGATGCGTTTATAACTAACTAGCGACCCGACCCGGATTCGCACGGGTGCAATGCTGATACGACATCACATTAAAAACCTCAAAAATAACAGTATTTCTCCACTATTTAATAGATGTTATCTACTATCTTCTTATATATAACTAGCTTTCTGCCCGCGGCTTCGCCTGCGTGGATTTCGGGATTGGGTCTATAGAGGGTTAAGGGTCATAGCTTTTGCCCACGGATACATATGCGCGGAAGTCGGTTTATGGCGCGAAGGTTTTATCGCGCTTCCCGTGGGACTAACCGTTTTTCCGAGATAAAAAATACCGCAAAACCTTGCTCAAGAATCACTCTATCTATTGATGAAAACCGCATGAAAATATGTGCAGTAGTTTTTGAGCCTTTATTGCGCATCCCGTGGGATCTGTCGATTTTTCCGGGATAAAAAGTAGTCTATGTTACTCGGGGATAATGTAGCTTTCCAAAGGTGAAAGAATTTTTGAAATCGGTTTAGTAGTTTCGGAGCCTATTCATTACAAACAAACAAATCTATCCTCTTTATAATATTAGTATAGAAAATGAATCGCAAAATGTGTTGGTAAGCTCATAACTCAACAACGCTTGGTCCAATTTGGCCAATTCTTTTTTGTTAATGTTCGTTGAAGTTCATGGAGGGTTTTTACGATGAGGAAAATTCGAATAATTATCGGAAATACCCTAAAAACAGCCCTTTTATTTTCCCATGCAAACGTTTTCTAACTAAAACGTACAGTCGAATTGAGCTTTATTGTTATTGTATAAAGTTCATATTGCAAGCACTCGCTGTTGTCTAAGCAATGAAGGTGTGTTCCTAACATCAGAGTCAATTTGCGCTTTATTAACGCTACATATAGTTGAAATTCAATCATATCTATCAAAACAGTGTGCGTGCGTGCGTTGGAGCACAGAATACATCGTTGGAGGATTTAATGTCACGTTCCAAAATTGAATAGCCACAAAATGTAATAGGTCATTTAGACTGTTTTTGCGATTTGGTTGGCTATGCGACATTATCTATAAAATAATTAGGAACAAAAAACTGCCACTGTACAAATCTTTTTGACAGGACGAAGTCTGTCGGGTCCGCTAGTATTATTATAAAAATAAGTCGGGTTTTCCTTCCTGACGCTATAACTCCAGAACGCACGAACCGATTTCCACGGTTTTGCATTCGTTGGAAAGGTCTCGGACTCCGTGAGGTTTATAACAAAGAAAATTCAGGAAAAATTTCAACAGGAAAGCGGGAAAATCTTTTTTTACATACAGCGAGACAACATGACATTTGAGACATTTGACAGGACAACGTCTGTCGGGTCAGCTAGTTATACATATAAACGTTCCGCTTCAATCAGTCTCTCTATTAAACCGCAACAAAATCCGTGGCGTACTTTTAAAGATTTAAACACACATAGGGACATAGGCACAGAGAGAGCGACTTTGTTTTATACTATGTGGTGACCGCGGCTCAGCTAGCTGCTATCACAGACATATGAATGCGGGGTGCGTACGCCGCATGCGGCCTTCCGGCCACCTGGCCGCAGGTGGTGATAAGAGGTTGCTCGACGCTACCTTGGTTGCTATGTCTATATTAGAGTCGCCGCGAACAATAGGCTTGTATCCACTATGAACAAATCTGATGCATTAGGTTGCATAACTATTAAGATGATCATTTAATTATGAAAAAACAAAGTTTTATAAAATAATAACTTTTGATTATTTATATTTTTATAAAATAAAATTGCACAAAATAAGCCATAAGTCACGTGACAGCAAACACCAATTAAAAAGTGTTACGTCACGCCGTGCGGAACGTCAAAGTCAAAATGTCATTCCCAAGTGTCTTGTGGAAGTGCGAAAAAGAATGGGCATCATTCCTTCTCGCGAGTGTCAGCCACTTTTTACGTATCTGCTAATTGTTTGGCACGTATATAAATAATTTTTTTGTGTTTTTATACTTGTGCTTGTACACTGGGGCACTATGCAGTACTTGTCATACGATGAATCCATTTTTTATTAAAATAACTTCACAATACCGAATATTCCGATACTAAAACAGCTGTGTTTTGCACCGCGTGACGTCATTCAAGACGCCATGACAGTCATGAGCGTTTTTGATGACTAATGTCAAATATTTAATTATTAAATTATTCTTATAAATCAGCATTTTTTTCAAAAATAATAATTATTTTGTATAGAATAGGCATCAAGGTATATTAGTATCTAACTACTGAAATTTAGGCAACAAGCCTATTGGTTATAGCGAACAGTCGAATACTGGTTAATCGCCATTGACTTTGGCGAATTGTCCAATAACTCGTCATTACTATTCGACATAAATAAGGCACATTAAAATTAATTGTTATTCCTATTAAATAATTATAAAAGCTCTCAATAGTACTATTAAACTTACCGGTTATTTATTAGTTACCTAATTTTAATTTTAAAACCTAATTGCCGATACGATACGTGTAGTATAATGGAAGTGCCAGTTGCTATTGGGCCCCGAGGTAGAGGGATAAGGGCGCCGGGACTCTCACTTACCAGTCCTAACGCGGTGGCCTCTAGGAGGCCCCCACTTCACGCTGATTTTCTGTGAGAGGGTAGTGTTTCACCGGTCGATCCTACCCACCTACGTGCTACAGCGAACTGCAGACATGGATCTACTACCGTGTGATCCACTGAGTGGATATCCTTTACCCTGGCCCATTTTAATGTTTTCGTATATGTATTGTCTATGTCACACAGTATAAATGATTTTCTTTCTATAAATATACTAGCTGGCCCAACAGACGTTGTCCTGTCAAATGTCTCAAATGTCAAATGTCTCAAATGTCACGTTGTCTCACGTTGTCTCAAATGTTTTTAAATAAATAATTTAGCTGAAAAACAATATCTATATGACCGTATTGTGAATCTAAACCATTCTCAAGCCCCCTGGAATACACACAAAAAATTTCATCAAAATTGGTCCAGTCGTTTAGGAGGAGTTCAGTCACATACACACGCACACAAGAAATATATATATTAAGATAACAAGAAAGCTTTAACGAATAAGATTTCTGAGTGAATATTAGGACAACATTTTCGAATCTAAATCAAAATTAGTAGTATTGACATGAAATGTGAAATTTCAAAGCTTCTAAGTCAAGCAACGTTCACTGTGGTCACAGCCGTGATGGGTGACCGCATCGTAATGAACGACACATTTAACTTCATTGCTATTGTATAACCCGGCGCCTGGAAACGCAGCGCTGACAGCTGCAACGGCATTTATCAGGATTCCGGCGCGCGGGGTGAACGACCCGCGGGCAGGCCCGCACATGTGGGCATTGTTTACACTTTCCACCGGATCGCGGCTTGGGAACACGTGTTTACAACTCAGAGGGAGTACGTCCTAATAGTCTGCGTGGGCACCGTCATCTTACCTATTCCTGCCGTGTTGCCGAAGGGTAACATACCACAGCGAGAAAATTTATTTCACACCCAAAAATAAGTACAAGAAACAATATCAGATGTAACTGGTGCACACTGGTAACTTGGTGCATTAGTTACAGTTTTATTTCCCGTTTGCATATCGGCAGGTTCGAGTTCGAGTGGTTTTAAAATTTGATCTAAGAATTTAACATGAAATTTAATAACATTATTTTTATTTGAGTTCTTGAATTGAATGATATTATTTTATTAAACAAACTTTTATATAAATAGTATAATTGATAATTATGTTACTTGAAGTTTGCTCTGGTCTAAGAATAGGGCCTGGTCTATCCGTCATCGTTCTACGCGACACAAAATTCATCCTCATCATCTAGACGCTTGGCAGTCTTCTGCCACGGATTACTAAACTGTGGAATGAATTGTCGCCTGCAGTATTTCTTAATCGGTGCGATATCGAAACCTTCAAAAAAAGAGCATATTCCCATTTAAAAGGCCGGCACCGCATCTGTGACTCCTGTGTTGCGGGTGTCTATGGGCAGCGGTTATCACTTACCATCAGGTGCAGTTTGCTGCACTACCCTATATAAAAAAAAATTGAATGATTCGCTGGGCCCGCGGGTCAATCCTGTCATGTACTTTTTCGTAGGTTTTTCTTTTTCGAGTTTCATATCTGACGCTCCTAAGGTCAACAAACATCATGAGGCGACCTGCATACATCTGCGAGGAAATACAAAGATCCGTGGTTGACTAAGGCATACTCGCTCTAATATAGTTAGGGTTGACTCAAATGAGCTGATGATAAAAGGGTAAATTTGTAAGATATATCGAGTGTATTATAGTGAATATACCGCCCTCGTTCTGGAGGGCGGGAGCTTTAGTTCAATGCCGATAAGGTCCCAGGCCTTCTGCCCGGCCAAGGCATTAGGCAGTGTTTAGTTGGTAGGCTGGCCTTCTGCCAGAGTGGTATCCGGTGTGAGGTCGCCCGAGCACCAGGGGGTTGTTAAGACGACCACTGTGGTGGCGCGCCTCCTATAAGGATTCACTACCGTCCCCCGTGGAAAAAAAAATAGTGAATATTTTTTTTCTTCCTCAGGAGAGGAAGGCTGAGAATCCTCATAGATATCACCGCAGCCAAGCGGTGATTATGTCGGACTCCTGGCGAATCGAGGCGGCTCGACCCGACAAACCTACCGACTAAACTAACCCTAAGCCATCGGTCCTATTGACCCTATGGCTTGACGTAATACGGAGGACCGCGCCTCACGAGAGGCACAGTCAGCACTGCCCTATAAAGAGAGCATATGCGCTAGAAGTCGCACGGTATACCAAAGTGGCTCCAGCCTATGTTAGTGGGATAGTGAATAAATAAGGTTCAAAAGGGGAGTAAATAGGTTTTTAAAGGGTCGGGTAACGCGCGAGTGACACCCCTGGTGTTCCAAGTATTCATAGGTTACGGTGACCGCGTACAAGCAGGCGGACCGTAGGCCTGTTTGCCACCAACGTGGTATAAAAATATATAAATATGACGCTCTTATGGTGACGGAAATCAAATGAAAGGTAGGATTAATGTGAAGTTGATCTGCAGTGGGTCGCTATTCATTTTCCACAGCGCTGTTATATTATTCTATTGAAGAATAATCAATCAATACATAGTATAAAAAAGTCGCTTTCGCTGTATGTCCGTATGTATGCTTAGATCTTTAAAACTACGCAACGGATTTTGACGCGGTTTTTTTTAGTAGATTCTTTAGGAAGGTTTGTATGTATAATAAATGCATAATATAGTAGAGAAACACTGATAAATTTAAAGGTTTCTAATGTGATGTCGTAAATAAGCACGTTTTTTTGCGCTTATATTGCAAACGCTGGCTGAACCCTACGAGATAGACCAAAATAATGTACTACAGTATTGTACAACTTACAGAAATCCACAAAATAGTCCGCGATGGTATATGTCTATCTCTTAGGGATAACCCACCATAACCATTTTTTCACTGCACCCGTGCGAAGCGGGGCGGGTCGCTAGTAAAAGTATAAAACATTGTCTAGGCGTCAATCTTGCTTTCATGGTTTGCTTATCAATTTATTATATTGTTATAATATTTCAAGTAGAATAGAAGGTATTCCTTGCATGCTCTGAGCCAAATTATTATTTTTAATTTGTTGCACCTGTAAGCAAAGGAATAGTTTCGATACAACTCAACGAAAAAAGCTTTTGTTGCGTAGAGAATAGAGCCAGTCTCAAGGTCAAGTGTAAAGTTTGCAAATACTGTCTTTTTTTATTACTTTTACTTCGAAAAATCCATGAGATTTGTAACAAAAAATCAAAATTATTTTACATAGCAACGAGACTGACTTTGGATGTTGACCTTGAAGCAGCATTTTTGTTGCTCGTAATAACGGCGGTTTTCGTAACGTAGCAAAACTTGACGTGTTGTACATTTATATTATTGAAATTTAATTTAGATATATAATAGAATAGAATTATCAAGAATATATCTACTTTCAATGACCAGCAAGTATGCAAATAATATCTACTGTTATTTTTTTATTCTGTTTGTTTTCCATTATAGTTCATGGTATTATAGTTCACATATGAAAAATATTCGGAAGCCCTAAACGTGGAGTAAAAAAAACTATTACGTATGTTATTATCAAAATAATTTGCATTGTTATAATATAGTGTTCTATTATAATTTAGTAAACACGAAGTTAATAATTATTATTACAAATTGAACCGTAAATACTTCTCACGTCTAGATGAGAAACACAGCCCTTCGCAGACGCTAAGGGCTTAGGGACGCAGGGCCGCGAGCGGCAAGAGCCACGGACGTTTATATTTAGGGCGGGCGATGACCTGGGTCGCTACCTGCGCGTGCGCCGCTCCACCCCACCGACGCACCGTGCGTGTATTCTTCACCATACTGCCGCACAAACAAGTTATTGCACAAATATTTTAAGGCATGAACAAATGACATGATGTCAATGTACATACAGTTACTCATCCGAGGTTAGTCTCAATTTTGAGAAAACATTAACAGGGACAATCAATCATAACAAGTTTATTATTGTAACGGCTATCTCAAATAGCAGTTTCCTAGCAACATTAACGACAATGATAGTGTGGAGACGCATTTACGTGCGTTCGCGCACGTATTCCCGTAATCAAATGCAGTGTTGTATAATATGCAAGGTGTATATTACAAACAGACATTACTTGTTTGCGATTAAAAACTTAAATTGATTGTGAATAAGACTGGAAGTTGTCCATAGGATGAATTGACGCTCATGATCCCAGTGCACAGAAAGGAGCATGTAATAATGGTGGATTTAAAATAAGTGTGTGTATAACCTGCAGAGTCATAGTAAATGATTAATAAAGTTAAGCAACATTGGCTGTGTTCAAACCTATGATAGGTTTTATAAAAACCTAAAACCAAGTACCACTCTTCGCACCTTAACATACATACATACACTCACGCCTTTTTCCCACGGGGGTAGGCAGAGATTACGTCCTTCCACTTGCTACGGTCCTTACATATCTCTTTCGCTTCATCTACTTTCATAACATTCCTCATACATGCTCGACGATTGCGGGTACTTCTGACCTGGCCTTTTTTGAGGACACTTTCGATTTGTTCGAAATATGTTCGCCTAGGTTTTCCTCGTCCCGTGTCTCCACTCACTCCAGCTTCATAAATCATTTTGGTTAGTCTACTTTCATCCATCCGTTCCACATGCCCAAACCACCCAAGCATCCCTTTCTCTATTCTTGTCACGATATCCTCTTTCAAACCACATTTCTTTCTAATCACTTCATTATACAATCTGTCACTCAGTTTTACTCCTGCCATACTCCGCAAAGCTCTCATTTCTACTGCATTTATTCTGCTTTCATGTCGTTTCTCCCATACCCAACATTCACTTCCGTACATTAATGTTGTGACCAGCACGCCCTCATGCACTGCTAGTCGCGCTTTTTCTGAAATTTTCTGACTACTCAGAAACGTATGCATGGCCCCATTCACCATGTTACCAGCTTTCACCCGCTTCTCTATATCATTATCACACCTTCCATCCCTTGTAAACATACATCCCAAATATACAAACTCTTCTACTTGTTCTACTTTTTCTCCTTCTATCATAATGTCACACAATGTCATATTTACATCTCTTTCAAACACCAATACCTTGGTCTTACTTACATTCACTTTCATTCCTTTATCATTTAAAGCGTCATTCATAACAGTTACCATATCCTGCAACTCACCTTGTACCTCAACATCAGTACAAAATATAGCTAATAGTTAATTAATTTTACCCTCTCCTTCTTCCTCCTTGTACCCAGCTTATAGCCGAGTGTGAGCCGATACGTGTGATATTAAATAAAGTGTATTTTAATTAATATAATACTTTTATTACACATTGAAAGTATAACAAATGGCTAGTAGGCATTTTACAAAAATGCTGTTGTTATCATTCTTCTTAAAGGGAAGGTTACCAGAGATAGACACTATCCCAAATACCAATGTGTTATCTCTATCTCGCCTATTTCTGATATAAAACAGAACTTATTTCAGTTTCATTATAGTATTTCAGTTTGAAGGTAGGCAGTGAAAAATTACAAGCTCTGTGACATTACATCTTATTCACAAGTGAGCAACTTGGATTGTATATTTGTCTCATTTTCTAATTTGTACCATTACCACTTACCAGCAGGTGTACAAGTTGCATATTTGATTGCTAATTTATGGAATGTTTATAAGAATAACTCTAGAAGCAATATTCTACAACTGTAGCTGGGCAGTTAGTACAGCAGTTTCAAGGCGTCACCATCATGTTGTTTGTGTGATGAATGTTAGCATTTGTGCCTTAGTCATTGGCTGCTATTATATATTTCTATAAATTTAATTATGTATATACATAATATATATGCATGTTTCTCTGTTACCTTATATCTCATAACTAGTGATGTGATGGATATCCGAGGCAGAAGAAAGATCTGTATCCGAGTCAGTTACTTTTTGGATCTTTTACGGATCTATTTACCTTATTAATTTTAAATTTATAGATAGTATATTCTTTAAGACGAAGGGTGAAGCGCACTAGCCACGCCAGTTGCCGAGATTCTGACGGTCCACAATTATATAAAATAGATCTGGTTTAGTTGCTAACAATTTCAAGCAATTGGCGTCGCTAGTGCACCTCATTCTTCGCCTTAATAGGCCTATAGGTAGAAATTAAAAACTATTAAATTCAATACAGATATTTTTTTATTTCTTAAAACCAATTAATTGGCTCCTTTATGTTGCAAACTTTGCCATAGTTATCATATTTATCTCCAAGATGCTAAATCAACTAGATTTTTAAATGAGATCAATATTATAAAAAGTTATGATATCACTTTTTATTAAGAAAACAATTAGATCTTCGTAATATTTTAAATTCGAATCAAATGATTTTCTAAGCTATGTTATATAAAATCATAATGACAGTACCAAACACAAGCATTATCTATACTGCCCAGTGTCACATTAAACTAAAACAAAACAAAAGAAAGACCCGCTGCGCAATGCAAGTCGAAACATATTTCAACTCAAGATCGCACGCATGACACTGATTGTGTGAGAAAGTTAAGATCCGTATCCGTACCTGCGGATCTTGGCACCAAATATCCGTATTCAGATCAGTTTCTAGATTCTATAGATTTCGTTTATAGATCTGCGGTTCTAGATTTTTGAAGATCGGGCACATCACTACTTATAACACAAGCCTTACAGAGTTTACTTTTGGCTAGGCTGTGAGTGTTACAAATATTTTCTTTTAGTAAATAATATTTTACTGTTATAATATGATTCACAAGAAACTCACATTCTTAATATTTATAAGATAATTAACGTTACGCATGGAACAGTAAAATTGCTCAACACAATTATTTTATTATTGTGCACTTGGACACAATTCAAAAGACTCAAACACTAATGTATTTGAAAGGGAAAAATATAATTCCAAAATAAGTTCACTAAATTTGAATAAAAAGTAATTAAAATCTTTATATCGCTGCCAATGTCTCTACTGCTTAAACTCTTTAAGAGGTAACATGTTTCTATTGAATAAACAGTACATTGAGCCATAATATCACCAACATAATCCTATTTCATTGCCAATAAAAAAATTATCTAAGTATGAAATAACGGCTATATAATTTGAAAGGTAAAGAAACACTGCTAGCTCTCTATACAGCTGTGATAACCAGTAAACAGTATTGCAGCCACTGTACAGCTACATAGGTTACTGGTAGGGTGACCAATCCATCTGTGGGTCCCCAAATTTGTACTAGATTTGTAAAAAGTGTGCATTTGTTGTCTGTATTTATTTTAATTATGTGATACTTTTAAATAAATTTTAATTTAAAATTAGTGTATAATAATAACAGCCGGAATAATAATGGTTTTATTTATGATGCAATAAATATTTTTTCTGGTATTAGAAAAAAACATTTTTAACCCGAGTATCTGGGATTTTTGAAACTTTGGAATTGGCATTGGCTATTTAGGTGACAACATTTTTCATCTCCCTTTCCCTAAAATTCTAAAATTTGTACTGTAAACAATTTTTCCCAAGTTACTTATAGCAAAGTTATAGATTGCAATGGTTACATAGTTACACTAAGTTGAACTGATTATATAAACACAAGCTTTATATAATACAGATTCATTTCTGTGAAATGAATCAAAGTTACCTGTTCACATTAAAATGACTCAGAGCAAAGATTATTATTGTTTACACCATTGTCTTTACAAGTCGTTGCTGATCAACAGCTTCTGTGCCCTCAACAAAATGTCTGTTTATTGGAATGATGATGGCAAACCATGTTATACGTCTCACCTTATTGTCCTGCTTCCAGACAAGTGTAGATGTGCATAGTCAATTGAATACAGTGATGACATACATACATAATCGAATTAAGTATGTTACAATGCAATTCATATTTATTTATAGTACAGAAATAAACATAAAATGCAACCTTTTAGTTCTATTAGTGTTACAGATGGCACATATGGCAATGTCACATAGCATCATTTTATTTAGGAATGAATAATTGTTGAATTATCTTTTTCAATATAATTTGATAAATTGAATAATCAATCTAATACAAACTTCTTGCAGAGTTTACTATGTACTTAAATAGTAGTATATCTACAATTCCTCTATAGCTTACACCTAAATACAAATTATTGAAATACCAAGGAAATATATATCTATATTTCCTTGGTATTTTCTTGATTATTTGATAATAAATAACCTCAAAGTTTTTTTTTGTAAACTAATGACAATTAGCAAATATTCAAGGTTTGAATACCTATGTAGGAAGTAAAAATATTTATACTTCATTTCCAATGACTCCTAAAATGTTACATCACGATTATTTATAAAGTTGCGACGTAGTGTGCCGTGGTGCATCAAGGAAGTAGAATTCTTTTAAAGGAAGTGCGCGTCTGACTTTACACTACCCTCGTGTACTGCAGATGTGAGTTCGTCTGGAAGCGTGAGTTACTAACCTATAACTCTGCTCGTAGTCCCAGTAGTCCTTGTAGCGGGGGTGCCAGCGAGGGCCCCCGCGCGAGTACGGCCTCCTTGATCCTCCCTGACTCATGACCGATGCGCCATTCCACAGCTAGAACTTATCGATCTGCGCCAAGCACGCAGTTTTTGCCGGCTACAACCAGGACTCGACACAGCACAACACCACACAGCACAAACACTTAACAATCACGTTTCGACAAAATTCACTACTTGTGAAATTCAAAACTACAAACTACGATAATGTTTTGCACACTACCACAACGGCGCGAAGCTCGCGCTGACTGACCGCAAGCGCGACAACGTCACGGCAAAAAAAGGAAGCACCGGCGGCGCTATCTAGCGAGACAATTTGTAGGTGCGTTTAAAATCTTGCGCCAAATCAATGCGATTTATTAATTCACTTTTACGTACTATTTTGTTTATCATATCACCAACCTTAATTATTTTTATAGATTCCAAATACTTTTAGAATTAGAGGTAGTAATTTAAGGCAACATTAAGTGGATACAACACAAAATTAATGAAAGTATTGATTTTGTATTAAGAGTACTGTTCAAATAATTGATGTCCACTTCCCAGCAGTTTCAAGTATCTTAAATGCACGGCAAAGGAAAATCTGAGCGAGGGCGTGTTATCGCGCACTTAAAATGGTTCGTCACCGTTCACATAATTAATGTGAGCTAGGCGATAATCTCACTTTCATCGTTTCGCTCTGAAACAAAGGTCCACTTCACTATTTAACTGTTGAAAATATTAGATTAATCACATTAAAGCATAAATTCAAAGTAAATTTACGCAAATAATCTAAAAAATTAAAGGAAAATGTAAAATTCCAAGATAATAACGTAACGCTATGCGCCCAGTCAGGGCGAGCCATACGTAAGCCTCATAAAAAGTTTACACAACTAGTCCCCCGCGTAGTTTGAAGCGCTTAAGCGCTTGAGAAATTGCAATACATTTTCATGTAAAGCAACCTGGCTCTACCTTTTCGAACACAGCTAGCGCTGAAATGCTGACAAAGTGGATGTCTCCACCCATTGTTATTATAATGCAGCCAACATGACGCACACAGTGCGGTGTGAAGTTAGTTACGATTACAAAATATTTTGTCCCGCTCTAACTCAAAAATATTTCTGAAACGGCGCGCTTTAAATTGAAAGTCTTTGTTGATTCTTTTTTGTTTACTTAGGTTTATTTTAGAATAATGGTAGCTCATTTTTCGCTAGCTATGGTATATATAGGCACTATTATATCAATGCAGAGAAATGGATAAAAACTAAGATCGACGTAGAATATCCTAGGACTAAAATTAAAGCAGGTTGCAAAACGTCACTTTTGAATTGAATATTAGTAATGGCGTCGATCGTAGTAGGAAGAGCTCAAGGCAACGCGTAATTTATTTGCGGTTTAATTATTCAGATAATGTCCGCAGTAGTTCGTAGTCGCAGTCTCAGATGGTTATAGACAGAAAGCATTAGGGGCTCTGATAGGGAGCGTTTGATGATGAATATTAATTAATATTCAAACTTAGAAAAGTTGCTATAACATTTTAAAAGTTAAGTACTACAGTTACATTCGTGTATTTTTTATAGTATTAAAATGCTCAGGTAGGACATGATATTGTGGGTCAGACCGCTAAGGACAGACGGACTTTAATAATCGATATAAACAACTTGTGATGTTACCCGTTGTTTGTTATATAATGCTGTGGCAGGCGCGAGTTACGCTATCACGCGAACAGTTCGCAGCAATGTACAACTAACAGTAACTTATATGCTATCAAATGAAACTATTTGAGTTCGTAACGAAAGAAATAGAATGGATTTGTTATGTAACTTGTTGATTTCTTTAAACTGTTTGAACAATATTGTCGCGTTTCGTAGATAGGTACCTATCATTCAATCAATGAAAATTAACTTTATTCATAAAATATGACTATAGAAAGCTCTTTAAATTCGTCCAATTTTTTTCCCCTACCACCCATTCAGTACGTCTTTTTTAGCTGATAAGAAGAATGGGCAAAAGAAACTTATATCAGCTTTATCAAAAATAATAACAACATTTACAATAAATTATGTCGTTACCATATAACCTACATATGTGTTTACAATTTATACGGGAAAACAAAATATTTACACTTTACAATGTAATGTCTTCAAATCAACACCAAGCATTGGCATCATTTAAATAATCATTGACTTTGCAATAGCCCTTACTCACTAGCGTCTTTTTAAGATGTACCTTGAACTTATGAAAGGGCAATTCAGCTACACTATGTGGAATCTTGTTATAAAAATTTATACATTTGCCCACAAACGAACCTCTAGTTTTTTGTAGCCTGTACGTTGGAACGGCAAGTTTATTCTTATTTCTAGTGTTTAAATTATGTATTTGAAAATTTGTATGAAAGTTGTGACACTTTTTATACACATAAATCAAATTTTGATAAATATACTGGCCCGCTAAAGTAATTATATTAATCTCTTTAAATAAATCTCTAAGAGAATCCTTTGCTCGTAAATTATAAATATCACGGACTGCTCTTTTTTGAAGAACAAAAATACTTTCTATGTTAGCAGCCGACCCCCATAATAGTAAACCATAGGATACCATACCATAACCATAGGATAGTAAACCAACAATATATAATAATTCTGGGGCTATAATTATGTAATGAAAATCGTAATATTCGAAATCATAATAATATTTTGTATTAACAATAAAATAAAAATGACCAAAGTATACAAAATCATAATAATATTGTGTATCTATACTAATCTATAATATTATAAAGAGGAAAGATTTGTTTGTTTGTTTGTTTGTAATGAATAGGCTCCGAAACTACTGGACCGATTTCAAACATTCTTGCACCTTTGGAAAGCTACATTATCCTTGAGTAACATAGGCTACTTTTTATCCCGGAAAAATCGACAGATCCCACGGGATGCGCAATAAAGGCTTCGCTCAAAAACTACTGCACATTCTTGAGCAAGGTTTTGCGGTATTTTTTATCTCGGAAAAACGGATAGTCCCACGGGAAGCGCGATAAAACCTTCGCGCCATAAACCGACTTCCGCGCATATGTAGCCGTAGGCAAAAGCTATGGCCCTTAACCCTCTATAGACCCAATCCCGAAATCCACGCAGGCGAAGCCGCGGGCAGAAAGCTAGTTAACAATAAAATAAAAATTACCAAAGTATACAAAATCATAATAATATTTTGTATTAACAATAAAACAAAAATTACAAAGTATACAAAATCATAATAATATTTTGTATTAACAATAAAACAAAAATTACAAAGTATACAAAATCATAATAATATTTTGTATTAACAATAAAATAAGAATTTCCAAAGTATACAAAGTGATAAATCACTACTGACATGACATAATCTGTCAATGTTATTAAGAAATTAATCAAAGTTCCAACAAAAATATAATTATCTAAGATCGTCGTTTACTTGACGCATTTGAAGTTTATTAATTAGGCTTCTATAATTTCCCAGCTACGATTTCATATTGCATTTCCGCCACGTCTTACAAATTGGCACTCATTCTGAGATTACTTCTATTTCTATAATTCTATTCATACTTTTATTGTTCATTTAAACAAACGTGGCCTTTACATGTGCAAAGATTGAAAACTTTTGGAGTGCCTACAAAAAAGTTATTTTTTATCAAATCCCAGTGTACAGTTTCTTCATGAGATTCCTCTGACATCATGGTCTGTATACCAACAGACCTTCGTCTTTTTGAAGTTGGTTCATCTGTTTTAGATACGCTACTAATAGAACGTTTTTGTGACTCATTCACACCATTCGTATGTGAATTATGTATAAAAGTTCTTTCTCTGTTCATAGATTCTGTAGATCTTGTATGAGAACTAATATCTCTGTCTCTAGAATGATTAAAAATAACATTTTTAGGACTTGAAATGCGGAGCCGTCCTGTTGAGTCGTTCAGGTCGGAGCCAAAAGACCTGAATGCTGGTGACGTGACCTCCTGTCTTCTCATTAACTCAATGCTTGTATTCTCAATGTCTGAATCACTTGTGACATCGGAATCTGCGAAAAGTAATCAGCCATAAATTATTCGTCATTTGTTATATTAAATAGTTATGCAAGATAAGATACACTTGTCACGTAGCGGAAGGCTACGGAGCAAAATGGGTTAAGGTTAATAAGAAAAAGATGAGAACAAGAGACTAATATATTAAAATAATTATTAAGATAGCACGGCCGAAACTTAAAAAATAAATTAAAAATACAAAATAACAATAATAAGATGGTAGAGAAGGGGAAAGAAAGGAAGGAAGGCGGTACCAGGATCTAGGTAGACCAAGTATCGGTAGGCTAGCAGTATACAGCGGCAGGCAGGCAGGTATTCCGCAGCAGGCTGGTAGACACACAGCAACAGGTTGGCAGGTGTGCAGCGGCGAGCTGGCAGGTATTCAACGGCAGGCTGGTAGGTATTTTGCAGCAGGCTGATAAGTATGCAGCAGCAGGCTGGCCAGTATTCCGCAGCCGACAGGCAGGGATGCAGCAGCAGGCAGGGATGCAGCAGCAGGCAGGGATGCAGTAGCAGGCAGGTAGGCAGAGAACGTAGGAGGCGCGATGTGGTAGCAATAGTACGTGGTTCTTTTGATGTAGTATGCAGCCGAGTTTTCACAGTACTTTTAGAGTTCACAGAGAGCTTAAGGTAGTATAGAAGGTTGCTTGTAGCTTCAGAAGTAGAAGTAGAATATCCCCAAGAGACCCTGGACCGCCTTATATAATAGCCAGATATGGTGTTCGAAACTAAATACAAAAATTTAAAATTATGACATAAAATTCATAAAAAGGAGTCCAACATGGCATGAAAAATAATAAATATATTCAAATTTAGACATTTGGAATTATGTGACGTCACGTCGGACTGTTGTCATACGTTGTCAAATTCTAGAATGTTCCTAACAAACCAAGAGAAATCGTTGAAAATAATAAAAATTATTAAGAAATTATAACGAATATACAGCAAAAAGTAAAGAGAAAAGTAAATTACAAGTGTTCAGTCCAATAAAAGTGCTAAAAGTGAAAGTTATAAGCCAAAACAGTGCAATTTAGTGATACAACATAATATAAGATGATTTATAAGTGTTAAACGTATTTGTAAACAATCAAATTGAAAATAATATAATATTCCAAGGTAAAGTTGAGACATTCTTATTTGTAGTTACACCAAAGACTCATATTTAAACATTACATAGGTAGGTAGCAACAGAGAAGTCAATGATACATATAATTCAGTCTATAAAGTAATAAATATATCTGTCCATGTATTAGTTTTCTAGTAGATTATGATTTATAGCTAATAGCATATGCGTAGTCCTCAGCATATCAAGCATAACACTTACAGTACTCCTACAGTACACATTACAGACAGAATACAACCCATTTGCACATACAGTAATACTATACGCGATTCCCAATGGAATCAACACTAAGTTGTGTTGGGCTTGGGTGTTAATAGATCACCTCTGTCCAGCTCGCTTAACACTAACGGCAGTGCTGTGGGGGAGTACCCCCAGTGTATCCTACATACAAGTTGGGTGTAGCGAGCACTTTCCTAGGGCAATCCATGCCGACTATCTAGAGGTGTTCAATATTCTAATTTTTCAAATTTTTAATTCTTGTATTGATGAGGGTATCTTTCCTGATCTAATGAAATATAGTAAATTAATACCACTTTTCAAATCGGGTAACAAAAAAGATCCCTCAAATTTTAGACCTATATCCATATTACCTACTTTCAGCAAAATCTTCGAGAAAGTTATTTACAATCAACTAATAGGTCACTTGAGAACAAACAGATTCATGCATGAAAGCCAAATCGGCTTTACGAAAGGTAGATCCACTACCGATGCCGGAACTGCACTTATGAAACATATTTTTGACGCATGGGAGGGCAAGCGGGATGTAATTGGAGTGTTTTGCGACCTTTCCAAAGCGTTTGACTGTGTGAGTCATGAAACGCTTTTAAGTAAACTTAGACATTATGGTGTCTCGGATGGAGCTGTTAGCCTTTTAAAATCTTATTTATCAGACAGATTGCAGAAAGTCGTTATTAATAGATCAGAATCTGCTAGCTCGCCTATAACTATGGGGGTTCCCCAGGGATCAATATTGGGTCCTCTACTGTTTCTAATATATATAAATGACCTTCCTTACTACATTACAGAATCGTGTGAGACAGTATTGTTTGCAGATGATACTTCTTTACTATTCAAAGTTGATAGACAAAAGGAATGTTATGACGATGTAAATAGTGCTCTCTCGAGAGTTCTGTATTGGTTCACAACTAATAATTTGTCTTTAAATTCTAAGAAAACAAAATGTATCAAATTCTCTTTGCCCAATGTAAGGCAGGTTGAATACTAGTTTAAATATGAATGGTGATGTCATTGACTTGGTAAATAATACTAAATTCTTAGGCATTACGTTAGATTTACGACTACAGTGGGATCCACATATTGAAACTTTGGCAATCAAACTTAGTTCAGCGGCGTACGCAGTAAAAAAGATTAGACTTTTAACTAATGTTGAAACGGCAAGAATTGTTTATTTCAGCTACTTTCATAGTGTTATGTCCTATGGACTGCTGCTATGGGGATCAGCGGCTAACATTGAAAGTATTTTCCTTTTACAAAAAAGAGCGATTCGTGCTATTTACTGTTTACGGGCTAGAGAATCCCTAAAAGAATTGTTCAAAGAAATTAATATTTATTTAACTTTAGCTAGTCAATATATATATGATAATTTAGTTTTTGTATATAGAAACTATAATAAATTCAATAAAAACAGTGATCTACATAATGTGAATACTAGAAACAAAAATAAACTTGCCGTTCCAATGTTCAGACTCCATAAAACTAGCTGTTCGTTCTTGGGGAAATGTATATCTATGTTTAACAAGCTTCCGCAAAGTGTCATTGATTTGCCTTTATATAAATTTAAAAGCCATATCAAAAATACACTCATGAGTAAAGGTTATTATAAAGTAAGTGACTATCTAAATGATCACAGTATTTGGGAATAGGGACACTATTCATAGAGCCATGTTTGGTAACAACATTATTTATAATATTGTATTATTTTATATGTGTATGTAAACATACATACGACTGTAATCGTATTAGGTATGATTGTATCTTATACTATATTGTATTTTTATATTATATTATTATAATTATTAACATTGAAAAGAGGAGATAAAAAATAGACCTTCAGAGTTTCTTGCCTGTTCTTCTCGAGAAGGCTCTCCCAATTTCCGAACAGGTGTCGAGTCAATATATTTTTTCCTTTTTTTTTCCTTATTCGTACGTACGATTTTTGTTTTGTTTTTTTTATTATTTAAGCTTTTTTTTTGTTTTGTTTGTTGACGTCAATAAGTGCCTGTAAAGGTCTATGTTGAATAAATATTATTTTGATTTGATTTTGATTTTGATTCCCATACTTGAACTCTATACATGCATGACACGATTAATTATAGAAATGCAGATGCGTAGATTGCATGAGCGTAGCTTGATAACTAGCAGATGGGCAGATTTGCGTTAAAAGATAACAATTTACTTATAATTGCAAGACCTAAGAAAATTCTAGAACATTCTAATAATATAGACGTTAGAAGATTAAAATTTTACATATAATTGCAAGTTTCGAGAAAATTCCAGAATGTTCTAATAGTATAGACGTTACACACTGTCATGTCAGTTATAAGAACAATGGAGTTTGATAGAAATAAATTGTTATTAAATATTTAACTAAGAGCGCATGTACTACAATTCCGTGAAGTAATATTCACAAAATATAGGCATCGGTCAGAACTACATTAGTCAGCTTTTTGCAGTCAACATTTTATTTATTTTGTTTATTTATTTATTATTGTTTTAAATTGGTTAGATAGGTTACGAGTGTGAGGTCCGACTACAATCCATGGAACGAAATTTTTATTCCCATAGTTATATACAAAGGACTAGTCCGAAATTATTATTAAGATTTCAAATAAAGAACGAGGAGATTATTATTGAAAGAATTTTAGGGTTCCGTAGCCGTGGCTATAAATGGAACCCTTATATCTCGGTCCGTCCGTATGTCACAGCCTGAAACTGAAACATGGTAAACTACAAAATTGTGAACCGCATTAAGATTTCACCCAAAATTTAAAAAAAAAATGCAATGGTATGGGAACATACATCTATGGATAGGTCTTCAAAAGAATGATATTGTCGTTTCTAATATAATTTTATCTAAATTGAATAGTTTGCGCGAGAGACACTTCAAAAGTGATAATATGAGTGCCCCTCCTTCGTTGTAACTTATAATATAACTGAATGATAAAACTAAAAAACAGTATAAAGTACATTACTATGCACACTTCCACGGTTTGAACGAGACCTAGTAAGTAGTTACCTTTTAATACGCCATAAATCGTAAATGCTACTTCCTGCTACAGAGCCCTACATAGGTGAGACCAACTCGCACGTGGCTGTTTTTATTAAATAACTTTTTTCCATATAACGAGCTTAAAAATAATAGTAACCTTACGAATAATTACTGTGCAATGCTTACCGACAGGGTTTCGACTTCCTTCTGACGTGTCATGTTCTGTTTTTATATCCGTGTTACTAACTTCCACAACAGTAAGTACAATACCACTATGAGAAGTTTCTGTACCCGTATCAATATCTACGTTGATTTGATCATCATCAACAGCGTTAGAAGCTGTTCTATGGATTAGAATATCATTTATTGTGTCGGTATCGTTGTGATCTGTAGTTGTGCTTGACTGGCTTCTTTCATAATCAGATACAGTAGCTCCTTCAGTTTCATAATTCTCATCTATATTGCTTATAGGTGAACCAATGTTCTCATAATCTCTATCATACTTATTAATGAAATCATCTACAGATTTACTGCCGCGGTTGAAAAATATTTTCTTGTAAACTTTTCGCATCTTTTTCTCTAGATTATCATAGTATTCTTTGGGGTGGTCATGCCGATCTGGCATTTTTTCGATAATAAGAGGTGGTAGTGGACTGGTGGACCTTAACGGATCCACTCGTGCCGGAGATGGTGAGCTTGCATTTTCTTCTGCAACTGGTGATAGTACTGCAACAGAGAATAAAAATGTTCAATAGATTATTAATAGAGATCGGATAATCGGATGCATATTTACCTAAAGTTATTTAAAGACAAAGTATGAAAACGGCTTTTTATTGTTTTGTTAAATGAAAATCCCGGGATTGCGGAATTGGATAGCCGGATGTTTATTTGTTTACCTAATTTAGTTTTTGACAAAGTATGGAACTGTCTTTTTATTTTATTTCCATAAATAAAAATCCCGGAATTCCGGGTAGAACATTTTGGTGATGCAATAGTTGTATAAATGAACCCGGAGTCTCGGTCTTTTGAAAATAAATACCACGTGCTAATTTAGTAATTTTCAAACAATATCACTACGTTAAATTTGCAGTCCCGTATTTTCCCGGGATTTTTATTTAACAAAATATATTTTAAAAAGCCGCCATAATTTGTGAGCCAAAAATTAACTTTAGGTAAATATGCATCCGATTATCCGATCTCTACTAATAATCAAAATTACAACTTACATGGAATATCTTGAAATAAACTACGTATCAAATAAGACTTTTTGCGTTCCCAATCGTCGTAAGTATATCGCGACATTGTATTAAATTTAATTATAGTTAATAAAATAACTTACTAACGTACTGTACTTTGTAGGTGTTACATATACTAGGTAACTGAAAAAAATATTGAACATTTCTAATTGAATTTTCATACTACCCGCAATAAGCAATTATAGAAAGAGCTATGGCAGTTTTTTATTCACTATTTTTGAAAGCGTCTTAAGAACTCAAAACAACCAATGATTATAAAATATTCAAAACTATTTTTGATGATTTTGTCAAAGTTTGGTAAGGCCAGCTTAAAAGTAATTAATTAAAAATAGCTATTAAGTGAATTACTTTACCGACATGACAATGTTTTAGTACAAGGTTGTCAAAATAAATAATTATTTTTTGCAATATTAAAATCATGAATATTTGCTGTAAAATATGAGGTTTATATTGTTTATAATTATAGCTAATGTAATTTTTGGTTTAGTGTATTTATGTTTATATAGTTTTTTAATTATTTAAATGAAATTCAGTTTATAACCTTTTTTGGCAATAAACATGAAAATGGGCGCTGGCCAAGAGACTCTTATCCAGAGAGATCAAAAAATACAACGTTTGACGTTTTGTTTTTATTTTTCATCACGCAGCTCCCTTGCGCCAACACTCGAGTGTGTTCTGTATGTTTTCGCTGCTTTTCCCTGTTTAGTTTATCCCAACTAATATTATAAATGCGAAAGTGTGTTTGTTTGTTTGTTTGTTTATTTGTTTGTTTGTTTGTTTGTTTGTTACCTCTTCACGCTTAAACTACTGGACCGATTTCAAAAATTCTTTTACCTTTGGAAAGCTACATTCTCCCCGAGTAACATAGGCTACTTTTTATCCCGGAAAAATCGACAGATCCCACGGGATGCGCAATAAAGGCTTCGCTCAAAAACTACTGCACAGATTTTTATGCGGTTTTCATCAATAGATAGAGTGATTCTTGAGGAGTTTTGCGGCATTTTTTATCTCGGAAAAACGGATAGTCCCACGGGAAGCGCGATAAAATCTTCGCACCATAAACCGACTTCCGCGTATATGTAGCCGTGGGCAAAAGCTATGACCCTTAACCCTCTATACACCCAATCCCGAAATCCACGCGGGCGAAGCCGCGGGCAGAAAGCTAGTTTTTGAATAAAATGATGTATATTATTTACGGCTTTATATAATAGAGCTGCCATAGCTCTTTTATATAAAGCCGTAAATCGTAGTAGAGACGTAATCCTTTTCATATTTCTGAATGATATGAATAATATGGTAGTCTTTAATGGTTCGTATGATAAATGAATTTATAGATAATAAAATAAAGGTAATGGAATTTCTGTTTCACGTTCCATTTTACCAAAACAAAATACTTTAACTACACTGTACTCAAAATTTATATTCTGTGACAGTTCGGATGTCAGCTGTCAGTGATTGTCAACAAATAGGTGCAAAAATAATGGAGTTTCAAATCGATACCAAAAAAATATAGAAAAGATGTTCTTTAATATATTTTAGGCATGCATTTTTTGTAAAAAATGAAAGGGATTTTGTTTACTGTAATAAATGGAATCTATTCATATCGTTATTATTAAATTGTTTAGTAGTTATACGGAGTTGTACGGCTCTAAACTTGTCTGTAACGCTTCATCGCTCATAAGCCTTTGAAAATGTATTATTTTTCCGTGACTCGTGATTGAAAATAACATTATGGACCTGTCTCCAGACGACGACAACTTTCAGGGGCGTTTGCTACACCAAGTAAGTGCTAAACTATAGTGCAATGCTTTTGTACAGTAAAGTTAAATGATAATATGTAGTGAATGTACGTTATGTATTTACTGTCGCAATTTACAGTACGTTTCGCAACCGCAGCCGGTATTGATCTAATATATTATTATTATTATTATTATTATATATGAACAGGCAGGCAGTTGTTGCAACTGATATTGCCTGTATCCTGTGTATTCTATTATGTATTTCTCTTATTAAAATTTAATGTTTTAAAAAATTGTCCAATTTGTTTTTAAATTCATTGACACTCGGAGCTGAGATTATCTCTTCAGGTAATTTGTTCCACGCTCTAACCACTCTGTTACTGAAAAAGTGCTTGTGTGGGTTATTGTAAGAAAAGTTGGTGCGCAACTTCAGGCGGTGGCCTCTCAGTCTGTCATTGGTATCACGAGTTAGTAGTTTGTGGAAGTCCTGTAGATCATAGTGTCCATGCAATATTTTATATGTTTCAATCAAGTCTCCACGCTCTCGTCGCTCCTTTAAAGTTGTTAGTTTCAGCACTTCCAGTCTTTCCTCGTATTGTCGTCTTTTTAGCTGTCTAGGTAATTTTGTGAAGCTGCGTTGAACCCTCTCCAGTAATTCTATGTCTTTGACAAAGTAAGGGCTCCAGACTTGAAATGCATATTCCAAAATAGGTCTTATATAGGTCTTATAAATCTTCAGCATCATGTCTGGTGTCAGTATTCCAAAAGCTTTTCTTACAAGGTAGATTAGACTTTTCGCTTTTTTAACTATTGATTTAATGTGCTCTTCCCATTTCAAGCTCTCTGCTATCTTCACTCCAAGATCTGTTTGTGTTTTAACTGCAGTCAATTTAGCATTATTTAATTTGTATATGAGGCGAGGATTACGGCTACCTATATGCAAAACAGTACATTTTGAGGTGTTAAGATTTATAAGCCAATCTTTTGACCACTTTGCAATTTTGTTTAGATCATCTTGAAGTTGATCATAATCTATTAGTGGATTAGCGAATACCTTGGTGTCATCCGCAAAAATACTGACATTACTTTTTAGACATTGGGGAAGATCGAAAGTGTAAATTATGTATAGCACAGGGCCCAATACTGAGCCTTGTGGTACCCCACTATAGATCTCACGTTCTTGCGATAGCGTTTCTCCCACTCTCACTCGTAATGTTCTGTTTCGTAGGAAGGCTTCGATCCACGTTAGTAATTTTCCTCTAATTCCGACAAATTCCAGCTTCTGTAGAAGTCTAGTCGTTGGGACTTTATCGAAGGCCTTTTCATAATCAAGGTAGATGACATCAAGAGGTTCTTTCTCATTGTAGCTTTTTGTCCAAGCTGATAAACATGATAACAGATTTGAAATTGTTGAGCGGAGTGGACAAAAACCATGTTGCTGCTCTGGAATTACTTGATGTTTGGTGAAAAAGTCTCTGATATGTGCCACTATTATCTTCTCCATAACTTTACAGAATACGCTAGTCAAACTTATTGGTCTATAGTTTGAGGGTTCTAATTTACTTCCTTTTTTAAATATGGGTGTTACGTGTGCGGTTTTCCATTGTTGGGGTAGGGTTCCAGTTTCATAAGATAATTGCATTATTGATGCGAGTTGTTCGTTAAGTTCACACTTTTGTAACACTATTACAGGTATATTATCTGGTCCAGGTGAAGAATCGGGTTTCATCTGTGAAATAGCCCGTTGGACTTTATCCGTAGTAAATTTTAGATCTTCGATTGTCTTCAACTCTTAGGGATGGATCTAGTTGAGGTAACTGAGTCTGCGGTTCCTTCTGGTACACGCTAGTAAACTGTTCTGCAAATGCTTCAGCAATATCTTGGCTACTTGTAACTGCTTGTCCTTGTTTGATGTGTAAGATTGGTATGCTAACTTTAGATGTTATTTGTTGCCTGATATAAGAGTAAAATTTCTTGGGTCCGGATTTCAGTAAGTCAGTTTCATAAGTAATGCGAGAATTCCTAGTTTGGTTTGTCAATTTATTGTTTATTTTTCTATATTCCTTGTACTCTTTATCCAGTCCAGTTAATGTATATTTGTTCCATAGCACAAGTTTCTGTTTAATGAGCTCTTTGGTATTCTTAGATATCCAGGGTTTATTTATAGTGTGGTAGTTAATTTCCATCCAGGGTACATGTAAGTTTATCGCTTTTTCAAGTCCATTGAGTAGAAATTCAAATTGACTTTCTGCACAGTTTATAATTGGTCCACTTGCAGTCAGTATCATTTTTAAATTATCATTAATTTTATTGAAATCTGCTTTTTTATAGTTGAGTCTGGTGGTTGCATTGTTAATGTGCTTCTGGAGTTGGAGTTCTATGGTTGCCAGTAGGCAGTCATGATCACTTTTGCCAATTGGTGCTTGGTGTTCTATATTTGCAATAAGAGAGTCATCGTTTGTGAGAATCAAGTCCAAGAATGATGGTTGATTTCCATGTCTATATCTGGTTGGTTTCTCTACTAATTGATAAAGATTGCTACTTTTAAACCACTGCACAAAGTTGTCCTCCTTCGGGGTTACATATCCACAATCTTCAAGGGGCCATTTTACTCCACGATAATTGAAATCGCCCGTTATGACCACTGTATTCGTTTCAGATGCAAGGCTAAGTTGGTCAAGTATTATGTTGTCTTGTTCTAGAGTGGAATCATGGCCATGATACAGTCCACACAATAGGAATCTGGCATCCCCAAGTTTTATGTCTAACCATAACCATTCGGAAGCCTCAATTTTCTTGTTATAATCCGTGTTTAGTGCAACTGTCATAGAGTTAGTTTTATTAGAGGCGTATATTGCTACTCCACCACTTCGTTTGCCAATTCGGTCATCTCTGTACAGGTCATATCCAGGAATTTTTACTATTGAGTCTGGCAGGTTAGGTTCAAGCCAGGTTTCAGTGATTACAATTAAACTTGGATTCAGCGATTGAACTCTGGCAATAAATAAGTCCAATTTAGAAGTTACCGATGCAATGTTTGTATAAAGTATGGTGAATGTAATAAGATTAGTTGGTTTTGTTTTTTGTTGGGGAGATGTAGTTTTGTTTTTAATACTTAGTTTTTTATGGCCTTAATTTTCACTATTTTTGGGTGACCTTGAACGTATTTTATAGTAATATCCGTCTACCCATCGTCATTGCGCCATCGCCATCGTCATGTCAAAACAAAATCAAATTAAAGAAATTGTATTCCGTTAAAAGTATTGCCATTGCACTGTCTCTTTGCTAAGATGTGTAGTTGCCAAAACACAGCATTATTATTTTTTATTGAACAAATATGTTATTGTAAGATCTATAAACGGTATATTATTAAATGTAACTTTAAATTAATAATATTTATAAGAAGAATGTTTCTTTTATGGCAACTAAAATATAATATCAATTATCAAACAAAACAACTGATGTAGATTTATTTTCATAAGATAATGAAAATAAATTTTGAATTGTTAGTAGACAAAATATACTATACTAGCTTTCTACCCGCAGCTTCGCTTGCGTGGATTTCGGGATTGGGTCTATAGAGGGAGAGCTTTTGCCCACGGCTACATATGCGCGGAAGTCGGTTTATGGCGCGAAGGTTTTATCACGCTTCCCGTGGGACTATCCGTTTTTCCGAGATAAAAAATACCGCAAAACCTTGCTCAAGAATCACTCTATCTATTGATGAAAACCGCATGAAAATCTGTGCAGTAGTTTTTGAGCGAAGCCTTTATTGCGCATCCCGTGGGATCTGACAATTTTTCTGGGATAAAAAGTAGCCTATGTTACTCGGGGATAATGTAGCTTTCCAAAGGTGAAAGAATTTTTGAAATCGGTCCAGTAGTTTCGGAGCCTATTCATTACAAACAAACAAACAAACAAATCTTTCCTCTTTATAATATTAGTATAGATGAACTTGTGAACAAGAGGACACAGTTTTAAGTTGGTAACAATGATAAAGATGACAATTATCAGCAAAAACTTTATAAGTAATGGCATGGAACAAAGTACTCTCTGAAAATGAAAACACTTGCAAGTCTCTAGTAGAATGTTAATTCAACAATCAGAGAAGAGTCTTTATCAACATCTTAAGAAGCTCTCACTTGCTCAAGCAACAGATACAGAAACCAGTGATTCTCAACACTGTACATATTGTTTGGTGATTCTTCTCTGCAGAGTAGGTGGCATTTTACTATATTTAAATATATTGCAATAGTTTAAATCTAAGAATATTACTTTAATAAATAAACATTGATTAAAATAATATTCTACTATACTACTGTAATAATAAATCTTAAAGCATTACCTCTTATACCGTACGATTCAAGTTCATTGAGCAATGTTTTATGGTGTACATTGTCAAAGGCCTTAGACATATCCATATACATAGCTATGGTCGGTTTGTGGTTATTAACATTCGAAGTAACATTTTCTAAAAATTTGTATATTGCCATGTTTATTGACTTATTTTGACGAAAGCCATATTGATGCTTTGTAAACAAATTATTTTTTTCAAAGTATTCATGTAGTTTCTTATAGGTAACATTTTCAATAATTTTCGCAAACGTTTATAGTTTATCGCAATTAGTGCGATAGGGCGGTAGTCTTTAGCAAGCTTTTTGTTTTTTTCTTCATTCCACAAGGGAGATTAAAATTCCCCGTTTTAAATCCGACAGGCGGCATTATGGGACAATGTGGAGCTCCTGGAAGAGCTGTTGAGCAGCGGTGCAGAGGTGGACGCGCGGGACGGTCGCCGGCGCACGGCGCTGCACGCGGCCGCACTGGCCGACCGCAGCCGCTGCCTGCATGCGCTCTGCCGCGCCGGCGCTGACGTCAACGCCAGAGCTGACGACGCTGCCGGTGGGAAGGTGAGCTGACCTGAGCTCCCAATGATATAATCCTAACTGAGGATTTTGATTTGTGCTAGAAATAGTATGGCAAGGTGTGTCCAACTTTACAATCAACTGCTAGAGCCTTTTAAGACTTTCGATACTTGTGCATAAAAGACGCTTGCATAAATTATTAATTGTCCATCCACGTAATGTCATTATAATTATGGTTGAGTTTAGTCGGTAGGTCATTCCGGTTGAGCCATTTTATACAAATATTGGTTTTCTTTTTTTTTCATATTAGTCTACATACCAACACAATTCCACAGCCAGATACAATTAAAATGTAAAGATTACAATAATAATAAGTTCCTTAATTCTACAGTACCATTCAGGATTATCGTTTGGTTTGTTGCATCTAGATGACTTCGCGATTCTGGTCTTTAATCGCCATTTTTTTGCTGTAATCCTCCACCATTTCATCTGTCGCCGTGCTGGGAATTGCCATAAGAAGTTTGGCTGTGTCAGTAGCACAAAGACGTAGAAAGTATGGATGTGTTTGTTTGTAGCAGATTGTGGCCACTGGTTACTCTGGGTATGTTGAATAGCTGGGTTATGTTAATAGCAACACGATGCGCTACCTCTCATGAGGTGAATTAAGCTGTACTGTCACAAGTAAATGGCCCAAAGACTCTTTAGAAGGATAGATAGCCTGTATTTCATATGCCCTGTAATCTGAAAGTGTAACTCCTATTCGTCCAGACGGCGCTACACATCGCGGCGGAGCGTGGTCACGTCGAGAACGTGCGGGTTCTCCTCAAGGCTGGCGCTGACGTGGATGCGCTCGATGCGGCCGGAGAGACCGCACTGTCCTTGGCGGTGGCCAACCACTGGAGGCACGCGGCACTGGCGCTGAGGGACCACACGGGTGAGGCTGCGCTAGTTGTACTGGCCGCTGGTGTCGGGACGTCCGGGCCGACTGCACTGGCCTTGGCGGTGGCCAACCACTGGAGGCACGCGGCACTGGCGCTGAGGGACCACACGGGTGAGGCTGCGCTAGTTGTACTGGCCGCTGGTGTCGGGACGTCCGGGCCGACTGCACTGGCCTTGGCGGTGGCCAACCACTGGAGGCACGCGGCACTGGCGCTGAGGGACCACACGGGTGAGGCTGCGCTAGTTGTACTGGCCGCTGGTGTCGGGACGTCCGGGCCGACTGCACTGGCCTTGGCGGTGGCCAACCACTGGAGGCACGCGGCACTGGCGCTGAGGGACCACACGGGTGAGGCTGCGCTAGTTGTACTGGCCGCTGGTGTCGGGACGTCCGGACCGGCTGCACTGGCCTTGGCGGTGGCCAACCACTGGAGGCACGCGGCACTGGCGCTGAGGGACCACACGGGTGAGGCTGCGCTAGTTGTACTGGCCGCTGGTGTCGGGACGTCCGGCCGACTGCACTGGCCTTGGCGGTGGCCAACCACTGGAGGCACGCGGCACTGGCGCTGAGGGACCACACGGGTGAGGCTGCGCTAGTTGTACTGGCCGCTGGTGTCGGGACGTCCGGACCGGCTGCACTGGCCTTGGCGGTGGCCAACCACTGGAGGCACGCGGCACTGGCGCTGAGGGACCACACGGGTGAGGCTGCGCTAGTTGTACTGGCCGCTGGTGTCGGGACGTACGGACCGACTGCACTGGCCTTGGCGGTGGCCAACCACTGGAGGCACGCGGCACTGGCGCTGAGGGACCACACGGGTGAGGCTGCGCTAGTTGTACTGGCCGCTGGTGTCGGGACGTCCGGGCCGACTGCACTGGCCTTGGCGGTGGCCAACCACTGGAGGCACGCGGCACTGGCGCTGAGGGACCACACGGGTGAGGCTGCGCTAGTTGTACTGGCCGCTGGTGTCGGGACGTCCGGGCCGACTGCACTGGCCTTGGCGGTGGCCAACCACAAACGCTGGGAGGCCTACAAACGCACTGGCCTTGGCGGTGGCCAACTACGAACGCTGCGGAGGCACGAGGACCTTTCCGCTCCAGTGGCCGTCAGTCTTGGGAGCAATGTGCCCTGTGCTTAATTAATTACATTAAGTGGTAGCTACTTTCGGTCACCCATCCCGCTATAAACCGCGGCGACCGTTGCTGC
Source organism: Scirpophaga incertulas (assembly GCA_036419045.1). Classification (NCBI taxonomy): domain Eukaryota; kingdom Metazoa; phylum Arthropoda; class Insecta; order Lepidoptera; family Crambidae; genus Scirpophaga; species Scirpophaga incertulas. The sequence continues at coordinate 39,029 of CM071636.1, read as the reverse complement.
ATCCAAGTTACCTAACGCGCTCGGGTGATCCAAACCGCAACCGCAATCGTTTCAGCGTCTGCGTCGTGGCGCCGTGAATAATACGATCATTGTTTATTATGGAAGTGTATTTAGAAATAATATTTTTACTACAGAGGACGAATTCAAGCACTCGCGGGGTACGGGTTCCTACCATGTGCCAAAGTGTTTTTGAAATTCATATGTACATTTGACACTACTACTGTAAAGTGAGGCAACTGCATACACATGCAAAGAAATTCAATGGTACATGTAGTAGGTACAAATAGTACCAATCCGGACTAGGCCAACGTGGTTGACTGAGGCCTATTTGCCCTAACATATACTATGCTCGTGCCACTCGGTGTACACGTGTATGAGCCGTGATGAAATATTTTTCACACACACCAATTTTTTTTTGTTCCCCCGAGGAAAATTGCTTACCCCGGCTGTGGCAAGGCAAGTATGAGGGGGCCTACCCACTAAAAACCTCAGGGATGGCCTTCCTCAGGCATCATCATCATCATCATCATAGGTCACCCTCTGACATCCAGAGGGTGTGTTTTCCGCACTTAGTCCTGTATGGACCATTGTGCGTGAGTACAAGGTGGGGGTTGCTCATTCCAGCCATCCCACCTCCCTCCAGAAGCAGATTAAGTTCCCCATGTTGTTCAGGATTTCCTCGATTGTTTTGGGTGATCCCACGGTTTCTTTCCGGATTTGGGCGACGCCTGTGCACTCCAGTAGCACATGTGCAATCGTTTCCTCCGTCTTCATGCATGCCCTGCACAGAGGGCTATCGGTTATACCTAGAGTGTATAGGTGTTTGTTGAGCGAGCAGTGACCCGTAATGGTTCCTGCTACTGTTCTTAGGTTCTTTTTGTTCAGTCGCAATAAACGCTTTGTTAGTCTGTTGCTCAGGTTTGGCATAGCCTCTTTGGATTGCCTACAGCCAGGCGCTGAGGTCCACCAGCTTTCGGCTTGCCTATGTGTGTGTTCTTGTAACCAGCCTCGTAACTGACTGAAGGGATAGGCATAAGCGGTTCTGGTCCGAACTCCACCATGGCGGACCCCTTCCTTCCTCAGGCATGTAGGTACCAAACACCAATTAGCCTAGTCTAAAGTAAGCACTGTAAGACTTGTGATATGGGAATTAAGCGTTACCTTGATTCCATCAATATTAGCCACCATGACCACCACTCATCACAAAGATCTGTTCCTATCGAGACTAGAATCCAGGACCTTGGAGATGGCGACACCTTGAAACCTGTGTCTCTGAAAAATTGCGAAAATTATTTAATGTTTCACGAAATTATTTGTAACGACACAGATTACACAGAAAGTACAGCGCGGAAAGAGCGAAGCGCGACGACTTTATTCTTTCGCTAGTGTTATGCGACTAAATGCCCAATTGCCCGAATTCTGTGACTTCGTCTACGCAGGATAAGTGTTTTGAGTATCTTATATTAGTGTGGCGTATTTCTTAATAGATTGCAGCCAATGTGTTAGTCTGATATAAAATGAAGGTAGGAATGTTATGAAAGTAGATGAAGCGAAAGAGATATATAAGGACCGTAGCAAGTGGAAGGACGTAATCTCTGCCTACCCCCGTGGGAAAAAGGCGTGAGTGTATGTATGTATGATATAAAATCTATATTATTGTAAAGTTTCGTTAAAATCCATTCAGTATACTCCAGCCAAATCCAATGAAGAATGTTTACCAACAAAGCGTTGCCTAGCAACCACTGACAGACATATATTAATAACCTTTTTTACTAAGCAACAGTATAAATATTTTTTTTTCTATTTCAAAATATTAATACGTCCGCGAAGGGGGGGGGGGGTCATTTCTCATTTTACCAGGTGGTAAGCCGTCTGACCTATTAGGTCCTACCACCGCAGTGCCAGATATTTTTTCCTACCTACCTATGTAAATGCAAGTGAGGAGCTTGTTGGCGTATTGTACAAGTGAGGAACTCAGTGGCGTATTGGTTCGTGCGCTTTGGCTTTGATTGAAAACAAAGCAACCCTCACCATGGTCATGCCATGGATGGGTGACCACGACTTTTTTATCTCGAGTTCCTCCGTGTTTCGGAAGGCACGTTAAGCCGTTGGTCCCGGTCACATTTGTGACCGTTTCTACCCACCAACCCGCATTGGGCCAGCGTGGTGGTGTTACGGCCCATTCTTCTCATATGTCCATGAGGAAGGCCTGTCCCAGCAGTGTATCGTGTATAGGCTGAGGACGAATGCAAGTACAATATACAAATACAGTCAACATTTAAATGAAAGATCTTTTATTGGTCTAGGTATTTTGTATGATAAAAAGTTAAAAACAACTTAAAATATACTAAAATGTTATTACTTCTGCATTTCACTTTCGTTACCCAGATTATAGGATGTCAACTTAAAATTTATTTAGATGTTATTTTATTATTTCAGTTTTTACATAAATGTTGAAGTTTTTTGTGTGTTTCTAGTAATATGGATAGAAAAAAATAATAATATTGAAGTAGCTATCAAAATCAGGCTTTAGATACAGGATAACGACGACATAAAAAATGTTTCTTGTGAAATAGGTTGTGATAACCCTAAAATTGGTTTGTTTACATTTATTCGTCATCGGGTAACAATTATCCATCCATAAAAAATTAACGTTTATATTACTAGTAGGGATTGTTAATCTTTTAAAGTTTAACGTTTTCATTATGCGAACGAACGAAAGCCTGCGAATAGAAATAATTTTCTCCGTTTTTGCCATATTTTCTATTGATGCTCCGCTTCATGAAATGACAGCGTGATGTTAGCCTGTAGCCTTCCTTGATAAATGAACTATCCAACACAAAATTAATTTACAGTTCAAACCAGTAGTTTCTAAGATTAGCGTAGATAAGCGATTTTTAATATCAACTCTATGTATTCTCGATCGAATTTCGGGATTGATTTGAAGAAAAAAAAAACTATCTTCGATGGTATAAACATCGCTTTGGCAGAAGTATTAAAATGGTTTAGTAAAAATAACCTTCAACTAAACGCAAAGAAAACAAAATGTATTTTGTTTACCCTTCCAAATGTAAAAATTAGTTGACACGACAGTCATACTCGACAAAGAAAAATTACAAGTGGTGGACTCAGCTGTCTTCCTCGGTGTTACGATTGACTCAAAGTTACAATGGGGCCCCCACATCTCAGTCTTAGCTAGTAAACTTGCCTCAGCCGCATATGCTGTACAGAAAATCAGACAATTAACAGATATTGATACTGCCAGATCAGTTTGTTTCAGTTATTTTCACAATTTAATGTCATATTGCATACTCTTATGGGGCACTGCAGCTGACATAGAAACTATTTTTATTTTACAAAAACGAGCTATCCGCGCTATTTACAAATTAAGCTCTCGAACTTCTCTTAGAGAGAGATTTAAAGATATTGGTATACTGACTACCGCCTCGCAATATATTTTTAATTGCCTTGTCTATGTTCATAATAATATCAATACATATACTAAACGAAGTGATATACATAAGCTAAACACACGTAACAAAGACAAACTTGTTGTACCACAAACTAGGCTACAAAAAATTACTGCATCATTTGTAGGGCAAAGTATACAATACTACAACAAATTACCAAAGAGTATTATAGAATTACCGATAAATAAGTTTAAGACTCGCATTAAAAATAGTCTTCTTAAAAAGGGGTACTACACTGTTAAAGATTATTTAAATGATAAATCAGTTTGGATGTGACTCTTACCTGCTCCTCGTGGGATAGCTCATAGAAATTATAATTTTAATGTTGTGTATCTAATATTCTAAAACTTGATTTGGAAGATGGACGCATGTACAAGTGCGATTAAGGAATTAATTAATAATTTATTGTCTTTTCTATTTTAAATTTATTGTAGTTTTATTAATATTATTATTCTTGTGACGTCAATAAGTACCTGTAAAGGTTTAAATTGAATAAATTATTTTGACTTTGACTTTGATTCAAATCTATTATTGTATAAAGTTATTAAATAAACTTGTAGTCCACCTGCTGCCGTAGCGCACTTTCTCCACATATCCGCGCGACAGTTTGTCATGCGTTTCTGGAGACGAATGTTTGAAACAATAGAGAACCAATTCGCATTCGAAATCGTGAGATTCGTATACGAATTACCGAATTCACTATTTCTGAACTTTCATTTCGTGCGTTGTGCAACGAGTGGCTCAACCCACTCGTTTTGATTTCTACTAGTAGAATATCCAACGCTGAAGTGACGTTGACAGTGATAAATTGACTCTGGTATATATTTACTTTTTGTTGTTGCGTTTTTAATTTATCTGCGTGAAACTGAATCTAATTAATTTGTTTTTAATGACAACACTGAATTCAAAAAAATTATAAACTGTAAGCAGTAGATAATAATTTCGCACACGATTTGTATTCATATTTGAATTCTGAATTCACGTCTAATGGTTCAAAAATACGTCTCCTGATCTGTGGCGACTTCAGTGTGTTCTAGCGAAGCTAATTGCTACTCGCATGCTAAAGTTACAAAGCATTAGTCGCCTGACGGAAGGGATAGCGCGCGCGCGCGTCCCGCCAACGCTGTGACAGTTCGGGCGCGTTTACAAAGCATGATTCGTTTTCGCGCTGAGTGAAGTTCGTATATTTGAGTTTCATAAAATTTTTATGTCAAGATTATTTCGCTATTTGCTAAATTGATAATTTTTTAGTCTTAGTGAACGTCGAACTATTATTTTTTTATTATTTCTCTTGTGCTCCCAATGTGGTAAATTGTAAGTTTAAAGGATAGGTCCAACTTCTGACTCGCTGGAATTTGTATACCGGAGTTGTATCTTCATTTTTTTTTCATGGAAGTTGTAATAACGGACTAACAAACCCCACACACACAAATCGATGAAAACATGTCACAGATAAGAAACGTTTAGAGTGAGCTTCTATTATGGTGAGAATTATTAGTTAGACGACCTTCTTAGTCTAGTGGATAGTACACCGGTTTCAAGGCGTCGCCATCTCTGAGGTCCCGGGTTCGAATCCCAGTGGGGGCAGATGTTTGTGTCATGAATGTGCATTTGTATGAGAGTCATGCTTGTTATTATATATTTCTATCAAAAATATTTATATATGTATGTCTATCCGTTACCCTAGATCTCATTAGAGCTACAGAGTTTACTTTGGTGTAAGAAATAATTATTTAATTATTTATTCGACACACAAAACAGAATACAATCGACAGCAGACAGAATGAATGGAACATAAAAATTAATTTCAAAATCAAACACATCACACAGTTCGTGACGCTCTTTTTGAATTTTGTAAGGCTTTGTTGAAAGTTATCTATTATCACGTGATGAGTTTTGACTATCTCAAGAAATAATTTCCACCAAACGGAAGCGGTGTAATAAACGTGCATGTATAATAAAATCAAATTAAAGAAAACTAAACGTAAAAATTAGTCCGCATAATTACTCGTGTTAAGTACTATTTTTGTTATTTAAAAAAATACTAATGAGTATGAATAACTGTAGCTAAGATAGCATCTCTGTAGCATCCCTGTTGCGTCGCAAGTGCAACCATTTTGTAGGCTTATGTTAGTCAGAGTTTAAACGAAGTCTAATTGATTGCAACCTTAAGTGGATTACATGGCTAAAGTCTCAAAGAAGACTCGAATAAGTGTGGTTTTGTACAAGTTTCTAGAAGAACTCATTTAAGTGACAGTTGTATGTTTTAAATCACCAAGAGAAACAGAAGTGAAAAAAATCTTAAAAAAGGACAATTTTTTTCTGAAAGGTGTTCATTAGTGTTAGGAAAAATTGTTACTATATACACACGTGCTGGGCCCTGTTATTGTTGTTTGTTACATGTCAAAATCAAATTGGTATACCGCGTGGTCACTACGCGGAACCCTAGGGTCGACTATAGGGTTATGGCCGGTCAATCGCGAGGAAGAGCGCAACCCGCCATGTGCACCCCGTATGTTAAAGTCAAAATAAAAAATTTCAATTTAAACCTTTACAGGTACTTTATTACGTCACAAGAAATATCTAATATACAGGGTGTCCCAAAAACGACACGTCACAGTGACACTGGAGTTAGGCCAGCACAAGAGGCATCGAACAAGCCTAACATGACCTCAGTAAAAGTTGCTCGGTTTTCAAGATATTTCCAATTTAAACTTTTTCTAAATTTTCAAGTTTCTTAACATGTTCAGTGCTAGCATTATGTTAGATAGCCCTCAGGTTTCCATTTTTCTTTTGCACTCTTGTTGCGAATAGTTGCTTAAGATGATAGAAGTGTTATTTCGTTGACAACTTATGTAAAATGTGGAAAAATACTGGATTGAACTTGAAAAAAATTGAACAACGAAAAATAACTTTCAACTTTGATCACTTGCCGTGAAAAAAATTTCAAAGAAACTAAATGAGCAAATAACTTTAAAAACTTGCATGTGTTATGCCAATTCCAAAATGGTATAACACATGTATCTTATTGGTTTAATAAGTTTACAGTAAATGCTCGAACTGTCTCCCTTGAACTCTAATACATAAGTGACATCGCCTAATAAAATTACGGCTCAATGTTCTTAAGCTGATTTCTGATATGGTGCGAGCTGCATCGAATACACGTCGCCGTAACTCTTCTTCGGATCTTATTGGTTTCGCATAAACTTTGTCTTTTAGACAACCCCAATAAAAGAAATCTAAGGGATTTAGATCCGGGGAACGCGGTGGCCATGAAATTGGCCCCTGTCGCCCAATCCATCTTTCGGGGAATGCGTTGCTTAGGTACTGACGTACTGGTAAGGCATAGTGTGCTGGGCAGCCATCTTGTTGGAACCACATCCTTCGTCTCAGCGCCAACGGAGTATCTTCCAATAATACAGGAAGGTTGTTTCGCAAATGTTCTAAATAATTTTGTCCATTCAGAACAGGCGGCAACTCGACCGGTCCCAATATTTGACCGTTGAAAATTCCCGTCCACAGATTAATTTTAAATTGGTACTGTGATCGGTCTTCTCTTTTTTCATGTGGGTTGTCTAATTGCCAGCTATGGATGTTGTGCAAATTGATATACCCATCCCTTTTGCAGGCTGATTCGTCGCTCCATAACACTTCATTGAAGAAATTTGGATTTTCTCTCCATTTCTGAATCATTGTCCGGCAAAACTGGACACGCGCAGCGTAGTCCGCCGGAAGCAGTGTTTGGACGCGTTGGATATGGTAGGGATGGTATTTGTGGCGTTTTAAAATTCGATGTGCCGAAGATTTGGGAACACCAGTGCGGCGTTCAATAATTCGCACTGAAGTTCCTGGCTCCTCTCGTACTTGCTCTAACACCACGTTGTCGTCAACAGTCCGAGGTCTTCCTTCTGAGTGACTCACTCCAGGTAATCTGCCATCACGATAAGCGTTCACAACTCTTAAGATCACTTCGTAAGTCGTCGGATTACGGTTTGGATATCTTTCGGAGTATAATCTTGCAGCCAATCTTGCGTTGTACGAAACATTGCCTCGATTGGAAACCTGCCTGGTTTCGCCGTAAATCAAGTGCATGTCCGAGTAGTCACGGTGAGTGTATTGGGTACCACGATTTGCCATCGTTAATAAGACAGTTCCGTAAAGCAATATCAGTGTCCAACAGAGCGCCGAGTTGTCGTTCAAAACAGAAATCAGAGTCCAGAGAAAAGCCAAGTCGATTTAAATTAAGGAATACACGGAAACAAGGAACGCAGAGATTAACACGGTTGTCGTACGAAACGCAAGGTAACGAACTGTCGTAACAACTTGATTTGCAGTGCAGGGCCATAAGAATTAAAACTACAACCCCTCTTTCTTCTCCATTTCTTTGAAAAGATGATAACGACACGTACGTCAAAAACAAAGCTATTTGCTTACAATATCTAGCCGACAAAAGGGTAATAAACTATCCTTATCTTTCATTCTCATGCATTTGACAAACAAAAAAGCTAATAGATAACAATAACAATGCCTTATCGTTGCGCGTGACATTATTTTTTTACCTGCTAGCGGTAGCTTCCGGGGTTCCTAGTATTAGTGAAGCATTAAAAAATCGTATAATATTAAAATAAGACACATGTGTTAATACCATTTTGGAATAAGCATAAGACATGCAAGTTTTTAACGTTATTTGCTCATTTAGTTTCTTTGAATTTTTTTTCACGGCAAGTGATCAAAGTTGAAAGTAATTTTTCGTTGTTCAATTTTTTCAAGTTCAATCCAGTATTTTTCCACATTTTACATTAGTTATCAACGAAATAACACTTCTATCATCTTAAGCAACTATTCGCAACAAGAGTACAAAAGAAAAATCGAAACCTGAGGGCTATCTAACGTAATGCTAGCACTGAACACGTTAAAAAACGTGAAAATTTTGAAAAAGTTTAAATTGACAATATCTTGAAAACCGAGCAACTTTTACTGAGGTCATGTTAGGCTTATTCGATGCCTCTTGTGCTGGCCTAACCCCAGTGTCACTGTGACGTGTCGTTTTTGGGACACCCTGTATAAATCTCATGTCACAATGTTTGATGCTCAATGAACTCCTTTTTTTTTTTAAACTACTTACCGATTATAATAAAATTCGCACACCATGTGCAGTCGATCAAACTTTGAGAGATAGGATAGCATTTTAAAATCTCAAATTCTGAGTGTCTCATCATCATCATCATCATCATTCAATGTTAAAAATTCTTTCACCAATAGAAAGCACATTATTGCGGAGTGTCATCCATCATTCACATCATCATCATCATCATCATCATTCATCAGCGACGGCGCGCGATGGCTTCGGGTTTAATTCAGTTCGCTTTTCGTGCTCTTCGGGGATTATTAATATTATGCCCAACGAAGTGGGCGCGGGTCAGCTAGTAATATTAATAAAACTACAATAAATTTTAAAATAGAAAAACAAATAAATTATTAATTAAATTCCTTACTCGCATTGTACATGCTCCATCTTCCAAATCAAGTTTTAGAATATAAAACACAACATTAAAATTATAATTTCTATGAGCTATCCCACGAGAGCAGGTAAGAGTCACATCCAAACTGATTTATCATTTAAATAATCTTTAACAGTGTAGTACCCCTTTTTAAGAAGACTTATTTTAATGCGAGTCTTAAACTTATTTATCGGTAATTCTATAATACTCTTGGTAATTTGTTGTAGTATTGTATACTTTGCCCTACAAATGATGCAGTAATTTTTCGTAGCCTAGTTTGTGGTACAACAAGTTTGTCTTTTTACGTGTGTTTAGCTTATGTATATCACTTCGTTTAGTATATGTATGATATTATTATGAACATAGACAAGGCAACTAAAAATATATTGCGAGGCGGTAGTCAGTATACCAATATCATTAAATCTCTCTCTAAGAGAAGTTCGAGAGCTTAATTTGTAAATAGCGCGGACAGCTCGTTTTTGTAAAATAAAAATAGTTTCTATGTCAGCTGCAGTGCCCCATAAGAGTATGCAATATGACATTAAATGGGCCCAGAGAACTCGGGGGGGGGTTTCAGTGGGTAGGCCTCTTGACCGGAGAGCCCCACACACGGCCGCGTCTTGCCAGCGCGGTCTCATGGAGCACAAGGTCGCATTTCCCCCCCTCGAAAAAAAAAAGGTCGACTGTAGGGATTATCCACTGAGCTCTTCTCTTCTCTTCAATATTCTCACTGGCGCAGTTTGGGTACGCTCACAATAAATAGGAATACAAATGTAAAGGCGCTGGGGCACGGTTCTCATGCAATAGAAAAAAGTTCACATTCGTAAAAAAGTTCGAAGTTCGAATTTTTTTCGAATGTAACACAGTAGTCTATTCTCAGAAGTTCACAATCGAACTAGTTCGCATGAACGTCATTCGAACAAAACGAGTGATACGGACCAGTTAAAGTGGACATTCGAATACGAATTTAAATCAAAGTTTGATTGGATATACTTTTTGTTTGTGTTGATTTGACTTTACATAGGAAATGGACGAATTTATTGTAGATTTTAATTATAATTTAGTTTAAGAGTTAGAGGCAGCGAATGCAGAACCGCCGCGACGAAGTGTTTCAGCTAATGTAGGTCCATTTGATTTGAGCAATGCTGAGTTTATTAAACATTTTCGATTAAATAAGAACCTTACATTAGAACTCATCCAAATGTTTCAGCCAGTGATTCAACAGCGATCACGCATTGACATATTAAAAATGGTAGGCAAAAAAAAATATATATATAATATATATATATATATATATTATTATATATATATATATATATATATATACCTATATATATATATATGTATATATATTCTACACATATATATATATTTTTTTTTTGTACCTTTTTTTTTATTTTGCCTACCTTTGTTTTGTGTAGAAAATAACGGAAATAAATAATTTTTAATTTCTCGTTTGAAAGTTGTTTACTAAAACTTAAGAGTTTTTAAATTCAAGTGTCATATTAATAAAATAATATATTTTTAAAAGTAATATTTACGTATAAAATCTATTAGTAGATGATGCAGCAACAGCGTTTTTATAAACGCTTAATAATTACGTAATTTATTATTTAATCTATACCCGACGTACTATTTCGAATAGTAATTGTTCTACGGGTGCTCAGAATAAGAGATTAACGAAACATTCGAACTTTTCAGTAGAGCGGAGGAATTCGTATACGAATTTTAATATGGAAAAAATATCTACTAGGGAGCGCGTAAGGCCAACAAGCGCGAAACAAGTTTTTGGCGTATATAATGAGTTTTATCAGAAATACAAGGATTTTTTACAGTTCATGTAAGGACGAATATTAACATGAATAAGCCAACTTGTTACTACGGAAATGCTGAAGGTCATTGAGTGATGTAGAAGCCTTTTAAGTGAAAATTCATGTGGGTTTAACGAAACACTCTTCGTTCAACCAAGAAGTAATTTAAATCTTGTAAATTTAAAATCAAAATATGTAATCTTATATATGCACTATACATGCACTTAATAACGTCAGATAAATATAAACACTTAAGGGCTCAGAGCTCAAGAGCTACATAACGTTGTAGACGGATACGCCCAAGGAAAACAAAAAAAAGTAATCTGCATCAGTTTGATGACCAAACCTAACCTTTTACAATTCAGTAAAATTTCGATTCAATTAACTACATTATTTTATTTTGATACACAAAATAAAGTTCCTTCTGTTAATTATATGAATAACGTTAATTATTGTTAATTAACATGCCATTGAAATCATTATTGTAAACATCTCATTTCCAATTCAGAACAACGGGTTTTTCTATAAACAAGAAGAGTTCCGCTTGCGTGACATAATAAATAACTTATTGCGCGACCTACACTGACAGCTGACAGATCTATGCAAGAAGTGTTTTTTTTTATTGCCGTACGTGGCAGACGAGCAAACGGCACACCTGATGTTAAGCGTTAACCGCTGCTCATGGACTTAAGCAGTTCCATTTGTTTTGTTATATCAATTAATTTATTTGGAAGCATGGCCACAGTGGTGTTTAAATTGGGTTAATCCTAAAAGGATGAAGAAAATGAAGAATGGGGTCAATGCTACCCCATAAAGGGAGCATGTGCGCTAGAAGGGGCGCGGTACACCCAAATGGATCCGACTATGTTTTTTTTTCTCACGGGGCGGTAGTGAATTCTCGTAAGGGGTGCGCTATTATTGTACTCGTTTAAATAACACCTTGGTACTCGGACGACCTCACACCGGATATCACCCGCGCCCGGTCTACGGCGGGTGGTTATGTAGGACTCTAGCAGAAGGCTAGCCTACCAACTAAACACTACCTACCGCCCTTGGTCAGCAGAAGGCCTGTAGCCCTAGACAAAATACACGCGCGTCTTTTCTATTCTATTTCTACTATTATAATAGACTAAGCTTTTTCTATCGAAAAATGCTAGACAAAGTGTATCTACTGATAGAATGGCTGTGTCTACCGTGACAGTAGAAAATAGAATAGAAATAGAAAATAATCTACCGTGTTTCGCCTTAAGTTCCTTTGCTTAAAGAGAAAAAATGCCATTAGGAGGAACTTCAAAACATTTAAACTAAATGACCATGTTTCTAATTGTCGCTTTCAACTCAAATGGTTACCTATTTCGCCAGCGCAGAGACTTACATGTTTTATCCCTACTTTACAATATTTTGTATGAGAAGTAATTACATTGGTCAGCAATTATAAAATTTGGCGAGCCACCAAAAGCAGCATTTAAATAATTTGGTCAGCATACAAAGATTTTGTTTGCAATAAAAAAAAACAGGCAGCAATTCTTGTTCCGCAACTAATTTTGATAATGGTCAAAAATTAAATCATACATAGGCAGCCAACAATAACATGAGTCTGCATAATAAACATTCAGTCCGCAAAATAACTACTTGAGCGGCAAGATTTCATGATTGAGCGGCAGAAAAACATGTCTATAAGCAGTATATTTGATTGGTATGTTAGGTTAGGTTTTTTTTTTTTTTTTTTTTAAGTTTTCCCCATAGAGTTGGTTAGGTTAGGTTAGGTTAGGTTAGGTTAGGCATGACAAATAAAGTATTTTTGCTACTCTTATATGCAGCACAAAATGCATTTTTTTGCTTACACTCTGAGTGCTTACCAAAATTTTATTAAACATGAGCAGCTGATTGCAGCTTATATAATTAATATGCTGTACAAAAATAATTACAGCCATCCAGAATGACATAAATTGCTGATTGATTTTGAAATGTTTGCTGACCATGAGTTGCTGACCAATTAGCTATTTCTGCTCACCGATTATATTTTTCTGCTCACAGAAATAACAATACTATGCTAACCATTTAATTGACACCCATTTTGTATCTTCCAACATCTCCATCCTACCTTAAATCTTTGTTTTCTTTTCGATCCCATTCGTCATGTCGTGCCTTGCGTTCTAATTTTAATCTGACTCTGGATATACCGCCCCGCAGTACCGACTATTTTTCATATTCTTCTTCGGCTTATGCCGTCCGGTTGTGGAACTCTCTCCCTAAGGGTATTAGGGGAGCGCGAACGCTGGAGTCCTTTAAGAATCAAGTCCGTGTTCACTTCCTGTCAAAGATTCCTTAACTTAAACTAGTTATAGCCTATTGTCCTGTCCAATTACTGTACCCATCCTATATTTAAATCTCCTTTTAATATTTCCCTGGTCCTAGGTTGCCTGGAAGAGATTGCTGTTTAGCAATAAGGCCGCCTTTTGTACATTTGTTATTTTCTTTTTTTTTTTGTGTGTGAATATTTTATGAATACAATAAAGGGTTATGTTATGTTATGTTTAAACGTGCGTACTTCACAATTATTTAGGTACCTACATTAATTAGGACTTAATTAAACAAACTTTGGATTTGAATTTGTATAGAACTCTTCTACTGTCAAAATAGAACACAGACGAGCGATAGAATAGAAACACAGTTAGCATCTTGTCTGCGAGTTTTCTATCAGCGTCATCAAGTCACGTGACGTATCTACTGGAAATGTCAGTTCCATACATTTTTTATGTTATCTATTATAGAAAACGCAAATAGAAAGGCATTTTGTCTACGGGGGCTGGGACCTTATCGGCTTTGAACTAAGGCGCCCGCCCTTTAGAGCGGTGGGCGGTGAGTCCGGCTATGTCCATGCGCACGCCTTTAAAGGACCGTGCTTTATAATATAAAACGCGACATAATAATAAACAATAACTTTATACTATATAAATAGAATGTCAAATATACAAGAGAATATATCCTGAATCTATTGATGACATCGATTAACGGGGATCAAATATATCGACTAAATTAGTCGATATTCTAGATCGCTATTTTACAAAAATCATTAAAAATAATCATTGAATTAATATTAGCATTGAACTCTCGATAAACTATTTGACAGCTAAAATCGACCACTCGATAAAATGTCGACAAATTTCACAGATATTCTTACGTAGTGACCAGGATGAGCGCTTTTGTTGATCGATGTACATATATTAATCGTGAAGTCTATGACACAAATTAGGATTAGAATCGGGAGGCCCCGGGTCGATCTTGCCGTGCGTCAATGTTTTTTTGAATTTCACATTTATCTATGGTGATTTACGGTGATGAAGCAATCGTAAATCACAACCAATCATTATGTAAGATCTAATCATCGTCTACTATCGTAACATAATTAGTGTAAGCTCTTCTCCTCGGCAGGGTTGGATACGAGCTGTGATGATGATACGCCAAGGTCACGCGGTCTTAAAACCAAGGTTAGGATTGAACCGGCTACCAGATGAACCTTCATGTTAGTCAATAAACAACTTCACGTGCGCCAGTTATACATAATCTATTCGTAAACAAGCGACCGCAATGAGATAAAGCTGCCGGCATCAGAACAATTTTAGGGTTGCCTCCTGTCTCTTCTCAAGACATAAATGAAACCTCCAAAACTTTATTTATTTATTTATTGTATCCATCACTTATAAACTATTTTTACAGGTATAACCTAGTTAGTTAGTTTGGCTGGGCTCCACCGCACTTAGCCTCACGATTGGGCCAGTGTGCGTATGATAGAAGGCTCCTGCCTCCTTCCTACTCCATCCATCCCAGTTCCTCCCAGAACGCTAGCAGCCTCTGTGGGCTGCTGCATGCTTCTGGCAGGGACGCCGGGGAATGGAGAAGTTTCTCCCGTTGGTCGGCCACACTTGCACATTCCATAAGAACATGTTGTGGCGTTTCCTCAGCCTCCATGCACCCTCTGCACAGGGGGCTGTCTGTTATACCTATTGTGTACAGGTGTTTGTTTAAAAGGCAATGTCCGGTTATGGTGGCTATGACCTTTCGGATCTTGTCTCTCTTAGTTTGATAAGGAACGGGCAAGCTTCTTGGAAGGTACCGGGACTGCTTCCTTCGTTCGCTTGCACCCCTCCTTAGTTGTCCATTCTTTTAGGTGTAGTTCCTCTTCTCTTGCGCAGCCAGGCTTTTACTTCTGCCTGTGGAATGGGCATTAGGGGTTCTGGTCCATACACTTTCGTGTTGGAGCCTCTTTTTGCCAACTCGTCTGCCGCGTCGTTTCCGAGTGAGTTGCTGTGTCCTTTTATCCACTGCAGGATTACCCGGTTTTGTATCTGCAATGGCTTGGAGCGTATTATGACACTCCAGTATGAGGACAGAGTTGATAGTATTGTTTTGGAGGGCCTGTAAGGCCGATGCGCTATCCGAGATTATGTTTATCTTTATGTTTGAGTTTGTAAGACCTCTGGCCGCAATCGCCTGTGCTGCTCGGGTGATGCCAATGCATTCTGCTTGGAAGATTGTATTTCGTTTATCTAAGGTTATGGATAGTTTGATGTTTAGGTCATTTGAAAAGACGCCGGCCCCGGTTCCATATGGAGGTATAACCTAATGCAATAGCGAAGTCAATCAAATTAAGACAATAAAATATAAATTATTAGTTAATATCTTAAGTTTATAACTTACTAGCTTTCTGCCCGCGGCTTCGCCCGCGTGGATTTCGGGATTGGGTCTATAGAGAGATTGGGTTAAGGGTCAAGCTTTTGCCCATGGCTACATATGCACGGAAGTCGGTTTATGGCGCGAAGGTTTTATCGCGCTTCCCGTGGGACTGTCCGTTTTTCCGAGATAAAAAAATACCGCAAAACCTTGCTCAAGAATCACTCTATGTATTGATGAAAACCGCATGAAAATCTGTGCAGCAGTGTGCTTTGAGCGAAGCCTTTATTGCACATCCCGTGGGATCTGTCGAATTTTCCGGGATAAAAAGTAGCCTATGTTACTCTCCATCCCTTTAACTATCTCCACGTAAATCACGTCAATTCGTCGCTCCGTTTTGCCGTGAAAGACGGACAAACAGACAGACACACTTTCCCATTTATAATATTAGTATGGATACGTCAGATATAATACAATATTTTAATGGATTGTAGCCTACGTATTATACATAGCTTTGTAATATTAGTATTCTTAAGTACAGATAATAGCTCTGTGTGACAACCCTGACGATAGTAAATTGATATGAACCAATTTGTCCTCTGACCAAGACGTCCGCCCCTTGACCGACGAAAGAGATAGATTGTTTTCCTATATCGTTCTTCGTTTGCTAATTAAGTGAGGTATGCGAGTTTTTCTTGTCTGACTCTGTGGTATGCGGCACGTTCTTGAAATATGATATTCTTTTTCTGTATTTTGTATCTCTATTACAAGCTTTTATACTAGCTTCACTTGTAACTGTAAGAAAATCTTGGAATCTTAATTTGGCCCACTTCCCGGTCTCCGACTGAGCTGAAATTTTGATTCAAAGGTGTACGTAGTCAACCAACCCGCACTGAGCCTGCGTGCTTGACTAAGGCCTAATCGCCCTAACGTAGTTAGGGTAGGCTCGAGCCCCCTGCGGTGTCGTTAGACATCGTCAACGCCTTCGGCACCCTCCCCTGGCAGGCCATTAGGGAGGCGCTCGTATACCACGAGCTGCCTCCCTACCTGCGGGCAGTGGTCGGGGACTATCTGCGCGACAGGACGATCGGCGTGATGGACGGGACGGGATGGAAACGTCGAGGAGGGTCGAATGCGGCGTTCCGCAGGGGTCGGTGTTGGGACCCCTGCTATGAAACCTCGCATACGACGCGGTCCTTCGCACCAGCCTTCCTCGCGGCGTGAGTGTCGTCTGCTACGCTGACGACACTCTCGTCGTGACGACTGGGGCCGACTTCGAGCCGGTGCTCAAGCTTGCCGAGCTTGGGGTGGCATGTGTCGTGCGGGCGATCCGCCAGCTGGGTTTACAAATAGCGCCTCACAAAACCGAGGCGCTATGGCCTTCCGAGGCGCCGGGAACCACCCAGTTGCCGGATCCGGGTGGGTGACGCGGTGGTCCCGGTGGGGCCGTACATAAAGTACCTGGGCCTCACCCTGGACCGCCGCTGGAGCTTCGAGGAGCATTTCGTGCGGTTGGTCCCCCGAGCCAAAAGGGTGGCGGGCGCATTGCATCGCCTGCTGCCCAATCTCGGGGGACCGAGGGATGGAGTCCGCCGCCTGTACGAGGGCGTCGTGCGATCCGTGGCCATGTATGGGGCTCCCGTGTGGTCGCAAGACTGCGCGGGGTCCCCCCGCTGCAGAGCTCCGCTACGGAGCCTGCAGCGGATAATGGCCATACGGATCGTACGAGGCTACCGCACAATCTCGTACGAGGCGGCGACAGTTCTGGGACGCTCCCCCCCATTCGACATCCTGGCCGACATGTACGCGGCGACGTATGCGTCGCGGCGTGTCGACCGGGGTCGATGGGGGGAGCGCCCTGGAACCCGCGCGCGAAGTGCCTAAGCGGGAGTGGCACCGACGGATTGTGGCGGCCTGGCGTGCGCAGCTCGAATTACGGATCTGCGCGCGCCAGCGGGCCGTCGGTGCCGTACTCCCGCACCTCGAAGCTTGGCTCCACGGGAAGGAGGAGGTCACCTACCGATTGACTCAGATACCTACTCACCGGGCACGGCTGCTTCGGTGAGTATCTGTGTCGAATAGGACGGGAGGGATCGACACATTGTCACGCAAAATGCGCATCCGCCTCGACTCGGCCCAGCACACGCTGGCGGAGTGCCCCGCGTGGCCTTCCGAGCGCCGAGTCTTGGTCGCAGAGATCGGGCGAGATCTGTTCTCCGCGCGGCAATTGATTGCGGCAATTCTGGCGGACGAGGGAGGTTGGAGGGCTGTGGCCTCCTTCTGTGAAGCAGTATGCTCCAGAAGGAGGCCGCCGAGCGGGTTGGAGTGTGCCGATTCCGCTCGAAGGAAGGCGGCGGCCGGGCTCGGTACAAACAGCTGCGGCGCCGCCGCGGGGTCAAATTCAAATTCAAATTCAAAATCATTTTTCAGTCTGGGCTGTTACAAGCACTTGTGAATGTCGAAAAGCTACGCCATCGGTTCGCAAATCTACGGCGGGAGACCTTGTACTGAGAAGAACCGGCAAGAAACTCAGCAAGGGCTGTTTTTTTTTCCCTGTATTAAATAGATACAGAGTCGTCAATTTGGAAAATGACTTCAATATTGATAATTCATGAAGTCACTTTCCATTACATAGTATAATTAATAAAAAAATATTTAGAAAACATGCCTATATTAGGAATGCCGTGTCATACAGTTTTAAAAGAATATATTAAAGTTAAATTAAAATTATAATAAATACGAGTAGTACCCAGTATAGCAAAGAGCAGACTCATCTCCGCTGGCAGCACCCGTTCACGAGCATGACGCATGAACCAGCCATCGCTTCGCTCAACCATGTTTTAGGGAACGTAACGACCCGCCTCACACGACACTGCCGAAGAGATTTTAATGAGAGTATGACTACCCTTAAGCCACAGAAGGATACAAATTACCAAAAACAGGTACCCGTGTAACACAACTAAAAAAAAAAAAAAATCAACCGCAGGACACGCGCATACAATCATTTAAAAACTAGCAATAATGTATTATACAAGTAACAAAAGGTTATTATAATAGGTACAGTTAAATATACATGTTATTATGTTACACAGTTACCTAAGAATTTATTAACAATTTGTTTATTTCAACGAGCGAGGGTTTTTTAGTCCCAGACACTTCGATCATCCAAGTAATCCTGGACTCGATAATATCCTTTGCTCATCAAAGTTTTTTTTACTCGAGTTTTAAGTTTATTAAAAGGTAGATTAACAATACTGTGTGGTAACTTGTTATAAAAAGTTATACATTTCCCCAAGAATGAGTTTTGTGTTTTACGTAATCTAAAATTTGGAACAGCAAGCTTATTTTTATTTCTTGTATTTAATTTATGAACATCGCTATTCTTAATGAAATTATTGTAATATTTGTGTACATAGATTATATTTTCATAGATGTACTGCCCCGCCAATGTTAAAATGTTAATTTCTTTAAACTTATCCCTAAGGGAATCCCTTGGTCTTAAATTATATATAGCTCTAATTGCTCTTTTCTGTAGTATAAAAATACTTTCAATGGTGGCAGCTGATCCCCATAACAAAATGCCATAAGACATTACACTATGAAAATAACTAAAGTAAACTAACCTTGCTGTTTCAACATCAGCTAGAAGCCTTATTTTTTTAACAGCATACGCAGCTGAGCTAAGTCTGCTTGACAGAGCATCAATATGGGTATACCATTGTAATCTGGAATCTAAGTGTATGCCTAAAAACTTAGTACTCTCAACAAGAGATACCACTTCACCATTAATATTTAAGGGTGTATTAACCTGCCTTACATTTGGTATAGAAAACTTAACAAATTTGGTTTTTCTCGAATTTAATGAAAGATTATTTAATGTAAACCATTGTAGAACTTTTGATAGAGCACTATTTACCTCGTCCGAACAATTGCTGCCTCTGTCAACTTTAAAAACAAGAGAAGTATCATCGGCAAATAGCACTGTTTCACATAAAGTGCTTGTATAGTAAGGAAGGTCGTTAATATATATTAAAAATAGTAAAGGACCTAATATTGATCCCTGAGGCACGCCCATAACTAGTGAAGTTCCAGCAGATTCAGTTTTATTAATAACAACTTTTTGTATTCGATCCGACAAGTATGACTTAATAAGGCCGAGTGATTTGATAGAGACACCATAATGCCCTAATTTCCTCATTAATGTGTCGTGACTTACGCAATCAAATGCTTTAGAAAGGTCACAGAAAATACCTATTGCGTCTTGTCTGCCCTCCCAAGCATCAAAAATGTGTTTTAAAAGTGAAATTCCAGCGTCTGTAGTGGATTTACCCTTGGTAAAACCATATTGGTTGCAATGAAATAACTTGTTAAGGGTAAAATAAGATGATAGCTGATTATAAATAATCTTTTCAAAGATTTTGCTCAAGGCTGGTAATATAGAAATGGGTCTAAAATTAGTAGGGTCACTCTTATCGCCAGACTTGTAAAGTGGAATTAATTTACTATTTTTCATAAGATTTGGAAAGACCCCTTCATCAATGCATTTATTGAAAATTAGGGCTAGGTGAGGCGCAATTTCAGAGATAATTGGTTTAATAATATTAGTTGAGATACCCCACAGATCCTCTGTTTTCTTATTATTAAGTGATTTAAAAGTTTTGAGGATAAATTCAGCATCAATATGTCTAAAATGAAAAGATTCCTTAATCTTGTTTACATTTGATTCAAGGAGGGCGACCGCACCGTTTGAACATGATCCGAGGCTACAAGTAGTATCTATAGGTATTTGGTGGAAAAACCTTTCAAATTCGGAGGCTACTTCGTTATCAGATTGAATTAACTTATCCTTAACCTTTAGCGAATAAGTATGTTCGTTTTGTTTTATTTTCCCTGTTTCATGGTTTATTACTTTCCAAACAGTTTTTACTTTATCTTTTGAAACATTAATTTTATTGGCAATAAAAAGTTTTTTAGCTGTAACACAGACTTTTTTAAATATTTTAGAGTAATTTCTTACATACTCAATAAATTCAGGGTCCCTAGAATTAGATTTTAGGGCATATAGCTCATATAATTTTCTCCTACTTTTGTAAATACCTGGTGTAGCCCAGTCACTGAATTTCTTTTTTACTCGTGTAAATCTTAATGGACTTTTGTTTAAATATTTTACTAGATTCACTTTTGATAACATTAAAGACGCTGTTATATAAACTATTTGGGTTACTATCATCTAATGGTAAAGAATAAATTCTATCATTAACATTATTTTTAAATTTTTCAACACCGTGTTTTGTAATAGGCCTACAAGTAACCTCAAGGACCAATGGTGCATGATGGTGCTCAATAGTCACAAATTGTCCACTATGGTCAGAATTAATGAAATTAACTATGGATTTTTTAGTAACATCACTGTTGCAAAAAATATTATCTATACAAGTGGCTGACGTAGGTGTTACTCTAGTAGGTTCATCAAAGACATTAACTAAATTGAATGATTTAAATAGATTTAAATATCTGCTAGACAGCTGTGACATGTCTAATATATTTATATTAAAGTCTCCACAAACAATTACTTTTTTATTTTTCTTACAAATAATTCTCAGTATTTCCTCCATAACAGACTCAAACTCTTGGTAGTTCCCTGAGGGGGGCCGGTAAACACAGATAATAATTATTTTTTCAAGTTCCACACATGATAATTCTATTGTTCGTTCAATGGAATAAGATGCCAAGTCTTTACGTTCCTTACATTTTAGGGAATTATGTAAAATTATCAAAGATCCACCTCTAATAGCTGTATTTCTGGTAAATGAACTCACAACTCTGTAATTATCAAAATTTATCATAGGTAACTGAGAGCTATTTAACCAATGCTCTGTAACACATAATATGTCAATGCTTTCATAATTAAGAAATAAACTAATTTCTAAATCTTTGCCAGACAAGCCCTGTATATTCTGATGAACAAAATTTAAGCAATTGGACCTATCTTTTGTCTTTGGATAGCAAGATGTTTTATCTTTTGTCTCATTTGTTAATTTAAACAATTGATATTATTAGTTATATTTGGAACAAATTCCAAAGACGTTCTTAATCTAATTTTATTGTCCTGCTCAATAGAAGCAGATGTACTAGCCAAAGTTTTGGCTATATGTGTAAAATAATATAATAGCGATAAAGCTATTTGTCTCTTATAATAAGAAGTAAGATAATATTTATCTTTTGTCATATACAATTTAGATATTAATTTATTAATATCAATTAAATGTATTTTTTTATAGTTGTACTGAGACATCGTACTCAATGTTGAATTCAACTTATATCTAATATTATTCTCTTCATAAGACAGGCTTTTACTATAAGGTAATGTAAACATTACTATTTTATTTACATTAAGACACATAATGTGTCATAGTAAGAAACCAAGTCCTTTTTATTTAAATTTCCTCTATTACCAACTAGAATTATTAAATTTGTGTTTATATCAATCTGAAGAGTATCTAACTTTGTCATTAATTGGTGCATTGTAACACCTGGCATGCAATAGTTAATTGTATCCCTACCAAATCACTCTGCAGCAACCAACCCAAATCTTTGCCAATTTCATCACATATAATTACATATTTTAGATGGTTTGGCTGCTCAGATGATTTACTACTGATTGTCCTGTCTAAGGAAACAGACTGATAAGTCTGATATTCTCCTACTGAGCGATTTTCATTAAAACTACAGTTTGGTGACAAAGATTTAGCTGGTGTGTCTACGAGAGTGGAGGTGTCAGACATACATTTTAAGGCCAGAATGTATTCAGCTATCTGGTTTTTTGAATTATTATAGTTTTCTGTCATTTTTGTTAATGACTGTTGAAGATTTTTTAACCTACTATTTAATGAATTTATATTTTGTTCATATGTAAATCTATTTTCTTTAATTATCGAATTTAAAATATCTAATTTTTCAAATAACTGGGTGCGTTCTTTAATGAAGTTGACATTTTTGTAATAAGTTTTTTCTTTATTTATCAGTTTCCTAGTTTTTAAAATATACTTTCTGACCTTAACATATTTTTTAAATTTATTTTTACTAAGCTTTAAATTTCCTGTTTCAACAGAACACTGAACTGAATTATCAAAATTCAAATTATTGACATGTGGACAGTTATCCTTATTGGTTGAAAGTGGCTGGTACAGCATAGATAGTCCTCCTGGAGATCCCACTAGTTCTTGATATAGGTTCTCAGTGTGCACTGTGTCCTGTAACTGCTCTAATTCCTTATAGTGTGCAATTTGGTTGTTTGCTACACTCAACTCTTTCTCCAGGTCTGTAATTCGTTGCAATGTCCTTTCATAACTGCTGTACTGTTGATCATAGCAGCTGATGGTCTCGTTTAGATTTTCTTGGTGTTGGAGAACATCCACATGTTGAGCATGTAGTTGAGAAAGCTCAGACTTGAGTTGTGTGTTCCTCGCAATTATTTTTTGTATCTCTATCTCACTCTCATCCCGTTCTCTGAGAAGTTGACTGCAGGTTTCTTTTGTGTGCTTTAGTTCTTCTAAGGCCTGTCTCAGTTTCTGCTCTGTGCATAGAGCTGTTGCTCTGCGGGTCATCATTGTGTTAGTTGTGTGTTGTGTTGTTCTGAAAATTTGTAAACAATTTAAGTTTGGTTTTCAAGTAGTAAATATTCAAGTTTTACAGTTGATAATGTGTAAGAATTGAGTATATGAAAAAAATTATTTATTTAATGTAAGTGAGTAGATCATACAAGTTTGACAGAGTTATATAACTATTTTACTTTATGTACTTAATTATAAAAAAGAAAACTCAGTGGACAATTTACAGACTATAAGCTACTGCAAAATTTTATACTTTCTCATTAATTTTAAAATATATCCTTATTTCACACTTTTGTGTCAATCTAAACACAACTTTGTCAGTAATGAAATAGTGATTTGAAAGTACTCTTGTACTACAAGCACTGTTTGTAACAAGGATTAATAGTAGTAATGTGGCAAAAGAATGAAGCAACTGTGTTATTACTAAACGTATGACCAAATGTATAGAGTAAAGAGAGGTTTACTGTGTATTTACAATAATGCTAGTTGTCGTCTTTCTTACCATATATTATAATAATATAAGCTAATTTTAGTAATAAGTAAATAAATAAATATCTGAGTAAATCAATTGGTTTTGATTGAAAAGTATTGATGTACCTACATAAAATTGAGAAAAAAAAAAACAAAACCAAGTAACTATATCGATATTAGGTACCCAGATAATAATTAAGAGTTATAAACAAAGAAAAAAGTACTCCCCCGGTTTATATTACAGCAGTCCACAGTTTTAATTGGGTAATACAGCTGTTTATTCCTTTAGAAGAATCGGTTGCAGAGAAAACTTCATACGACGATTTTTCAAAAAACTTGCACTTGATGGATCTTGATAAATTCAATTCCACGAGTGTTTCACTATATATTCTAACTACTACATATAAAATTAATATTTAAAAACACATTTAAATGATTTATTTATGAATTTAAATACGAGTGCTAAAATTTGACAAGTGCACTCTTTAGAGTTGCCAGAGCAAAAAGTCGCCGGCGGGCGCGAGAGTCGCGACCGCTACGGCGACCCGGGATGGACCAGCCCCTTCCGTGGCCGGGGGGCGTCGTCGGTGGAGGGGACCGGGGGAGGTGGTAGCTTCCCCGAGGAGGGCTCCCCTCTAGAGAGGGACGGGAAGGCTGGGGGTTCCCGGAAGTGGCCTTTGTGTTCCCGGGGCTCCCTACATGCCTGAGGAAGGCCATCCCTGAGGTTTTTAGTGGGTAGGCCTCCCCCTTCCCCCTGGGGAGGAACAAAAAAAAAAAAAAGGCTCGAGCCCCCTCGGTGGGGACGTATATGAGCGGTGATTAAGTAGAATTATAGTGACGTAACTACAATAGTTAGACCTACGGTCTCGGCCAGTTTTTTGTAGATATTGATATATTCTATAATATTGTCGAACGTTTTTTTGTCCTATCATTAATACTCTTCGCAGCGTATGCGATGAAAGACATTTTATGGCTTTTCTTTTACACCTTCGGTTGGTTTTAATAAGAATTTCCAAAGATTTCTATAGTAATCTAGTACTAAATATAGCCTATGTTACTCAGTGATAATGTAGCTTTCTAACGAAAAGAGAATTATTAAAATCGGTGCAGTACTTTTTGAGTTTATTCGTTACATATAAAAATACAAATCTTTCCTCTTTATAATGTTAGTGTAGATACGCTAAAGACATATAAATATAGAATGGGATGCTAAAGTGTCGTCGGATTGGTGCGCTAAGTGGCTTCCTTCGGGCCGTATTAGCCGATTAGGCGGTTTAGCTGAAGCCCTAGGCTGCGACTCATCGAAAAGCGACACCGCCGCCCGAAGGACGCGTATGTTAGGGAAAATTTGTATATAAATAAACAACGCTGGCCCTGTTATCGCTGTTTGTTAAATGTCTAATCAAATTGTTACCGCGTTTTCACTACGACTTCGGAGAGCCCTAGGTCGACATAGGGTTTGGGTAGATGACAATTTTTTTTATTCTATATATAATAACAGTTCTTTTTTAGATAAGAAATAATGTAGAAGTAACGACGTATCTGCGATTATTACTTTTGAAGATACAGCGCCATGTTTGCGGCGCTGTCGCGGGTCGCTCATACAAATCGCTCCATACATTTAACCCAAAACGTATATACACATCAGGGCTAAGTAAACATTTCCACTTATAGTTATACAATATAAACGACAATACACGCAATCAATTATATTAAATATAAATATACATTAATAGTAAAATCATAGATTAGAAGAAAACTAGTAACATTGTAACTAAACTTGACTTCTGTAATGGCGGCAATGTCGTTATGATGCGGCTTCTGCATTGTACGGGATTTATGATGTGTGTGAGTAATGTGATTGTGTCGTGTACGTTGTGAAGTCGCGCGATGCGTCGCTTCCGAACAGTCACGCGCACGGCTAGCCTGCGCGTGCGCACGACCAAGTCCTGCGACGAACCCGACGCCGCGTACGACGCCACGCACTACTTCGTGGATGACGTCGCTGACCCGTGGCGGGAAGGAGGTACGACTTAGTGAGCAATTGGCTCACTTTAGCCCGTGATCTGGTTGGAAGGTAAAAACGGCAAGGATGAAAATTATTGTAAGTTACCAAATTATCTGAAATTGACCCTAAAATTCCAAGATGTTCGTTCGATTGTGCTTCCCTCTTGATTGATTCTTGTTGGAGAGTAGAAATTATATTTTTAGATTCTTCTAAATCAACCTCCAGCCCTGAATGTTTTGTCGCCAAAGCAGTAATGTGGTTCTCAAACGTCCACAGACGACCAGGCCTTCCCATTTAGTGTTCAGGTTTGTTATTCACTGATACACTATTTATATCGGACTTAAGTGTCTGAAAAACTTTATTTCGCCAATTTCTTCTCGTAGGGTTTTGTTCTACCCGGAAGTCGCTTGGCGTTCCCGGGGGCTCCCTACATGCCTGAGGAAGGCCATCCCTGAGGTTTTTAGTGGGTAGGCCTCCCCCTTTTGGGGAGGAGAGCCTCACATAACCGCCGGCTCGCCACAGCTGGGGTATGCAACTTAATGCATTTTCCCCAGGCGAACAAAAAAAAAGGGTTTTGTTCTTGGAGTATTTCAGATAGACTTGGGCCTATTTTTGTTTGGGAAGTTCGACATTGTTTACATAGCGAGGATGGCTTTTTCTCGGCCCCTATCCTGCGATGTCTGGTCTCCGCAATTCCCGCACAATCAAAATGGTAAATACACTGGCATTGATTGCATTCCACACCATCGGTTGCATGTCACCACACTTAGCACACTTCCTTTTCCGAAGGAAAGAATAATCTAGAAATATATGGATATTTATTTTACAACTATTATGTAAATTGTCGCTTACCCTTTATTTTATAGGCGAACGGAACTTATGTGATCTAAAGCGTGCGATTCCGTACATCGTTTGAACGAGACAAAAGATTAATATATATTTAAGGAACAATTATAATAGCTGTGACGTGGCCGTTGCCTACAGACGCCCTGGAGCGCGAGCGGCTGTCGCAGCACGCGGCATTGCGGGAGCTGGTGGCGGCCGGAGACGCTACTGCGCTGAGGGCGCGGCTCCTGACGCTCGGTACCGCCGCTGGGCTCATCGTCAACCTGACCCCCGGCGGCGCGCACACGCTGCTCTACTCGTGAGTGTGGGGATAATCATCAGCCTAGGGCTGACTGTGTGTCGTGGATGCGGGATAGCTACGTCGTAGTCTTGTGTTAAGAACGCCTCGATCAGTGAATGAGTGCGAGGAACTCTTGCAATATTGGCTATGGTGCTACGTCACACTTGTAGTGATTGTAGAAATCCTATCCTAGTCTTTGACGTGTAGTGGTTGTAGAAATCCTATTTGAGGAATTAATTATTGATGTCGTTGGCGTGGTTGTGCAGAGCGGCGGAGGCGGGCGACGCGGGCGTGGTGGCGGTGCTGCTGGAGCATGGTGCGGACGGGCGCGGTCAGGCGGGCTCGCGCTATGGGCCGCTGCACGCGGCCGCTCGCCGCGGGCACCTGGCCGTGGCGCGCCGGCTGCTGCGCGCCTTCCCGGCCGCCGTGCAGGTAACTGCGGCCAGGCGGGCTCGCGCTACGGCCGCTGCACGCGCCGCGCGCGCCGCGGGCACCTGGCCGTGGCGCGCCGGCTGCTGCGCGCCTTCCCGGCCGCCGTGCAGGTAACTGCGGCCAGGCGGGCTCGCGCTACGGGCCGCTGCACGCCGCCGCGCGCCGCGGGCACCTGGCCGTGGCGCGCCGGCTGCTGCGCGCCTTCCCGGCCGCCGTGCAGGTAACTGCGGCAGGCGGGCTCGCGCTACGGGCCGCTGCACGCCGCCGCGCGCCGCGGGCACCTGGCCGTGGCGCGCCGGCTGCTGCGCGCCTTCCCGGCCGCCGTGCAGGTAACTGCGGCCAGGCGGGCTCGCGCTACGGGCCGCTGCACGCCGCCGCGCGCCGCGGGCACCTGGCCGTGGCGCGCCGGCTGCTGCGCGCCTTCCCGGCCGCCGTGCAGGTAACTGCGGCAGGCGGGCTCGCGCTACGGGCCGCTGCACGCCGCCGCGCGCCGCGGGCACCTGGCCGTGGCGCGCCGGCTGCTGCGCGCCTTCCCGGCCGCCGTGCAGGTAACTGCGGCAGGCGGCTCGCGCTACGGGCCGCTGCACGCCGCCGCGCGCCGCGGGCACCTGGCCGTGGCGCGCCGGCTGCTGCGCGCCTTCCCGGCCGCCGTGCAGGTAACTGCGGCCAGGCGGGCTCGCGCTACGGGCCGCTGCACGCCGCCGCGCGCCGCGGGCACCTGGCCGTGGCGCGCCGGCTGCTGCGCGCCTTCCCGGCCGCCGTGCAGGTAACTGCGGCAGGCGGGCTCGCGCTACGGGCCGCTGCACGCCGCCGCGCGCCGCGGGCACCTGGCCGTGGCGCGCCGGCTGCTGCGCGCCTTCCCGGCCGCCGTGCAGGTAACTGCGGCAGGCGGGCTCGCGCTACGGGCCGCTGCACGCCGCCGCGCGCCGCGGGCACCTGGCCGTGGCGCGCCGGCTGCTGCGCGCCTTCCCGGCCGCCGTGCAGGTAACTGCGGCCAGGCGGGCTCGCGCTACGGGCCGCTGCACGCCGCCGCGCGCCGCGGGCACCTGGCCGTGGCGCGCCGGCTGCTGCGCGCCTTCCCGGCCGCCGTGCAGGTAACTGCGGCAGGCGGGCTCGCGCTACGGGCCGCTGCACGCCGCCGCGCGCCGCGGGCACCTGGCCGTGGCGCGCCGGCTGCTGCGCGCCTTCCCGGCCGCCGTGCAGGTAACTGCGGCAGGCGGGCTCGCGCTACGGGCCGCTGCACGCCGCCGCGCGCGCGCGGGCACCTGGCGGTGGCGCGCCGGCTGCTGCGCGTCTTCCCGGCCGCCGTGCAGGTAACTGCGGCCAGGCGGGCTCGCGCTACGGGCCGCTGCACGCCGCCGCGCGCCGCGGGCACCTGGCCGTGGCGCGCCGGCTGCTGCGCGCCTTCCCGGCCGCCGTGCAGGTAACTGCGGCCAGGCGGGCTCGCGCTACGGGCCGCTGCACGCCGCCGCGCGCCGCGGGCACCTGGCCGTGGCGCGCCGGCTGCTGCGCGCCTTCCGGCCGCCGTGCAGGTAACTGCGGCAGGCGGGCTCGCGCTACGGGCCGCTGCACGCCGCCGCGCGCCGCGGGCACCTGGCCGTGGCGCGCCGGCTGCTGCGCGCCTTCCCGGCCGCCGTGCAGGTAACTGCGGCAGGCGGGCTCGCGCTACGGGCCGCTGCACGCCGCCGCGCGCCGCGGGCACCTGGCCGTGGCGCGCCGCGCGGCTGCTGCCGCCTTCCGGCCGCCGTGCAGGTAACTGCGGCAGGCGGCTCGCGCTACGGGCCGCTGCACGCCGCCGCGCGCCGCGGGCACCTGGCCGTGGCGCGCCGCGCTGCTGCTGCGCGCCTTCCCGGCCGCCGTGCAGGTAACTGCGGCCAGGCGGGCTCGCGCTACGGGCCGCTGCACGCCGCCGCGCGCCGCGGGCACCTGGCCGTGGCGCGCCGGCTGCTGCGCGCCTTCCCGGCCGCCGTGCAGGTAACTGCGGCAGGCGGGCTCGCGCTACGGGCCGCTGCACGCCGCCGCGCGCCGCGGGCACCTGGCCGTGGCGCGCCGGCTGCTGCGCGCCTTCCCGGCCGCCGTGCAGGTAACTGCGGCAGGCGGGCTCGCGCTACGGGCCGCTGCACGCCGCCGCGCGCCGCGGGCACCTGGCCGTGGCGCGCCGGCTGCTGCGCGCCTTCCCGGCCGCCGTGCAGGTAACTGCGGCAGGCGGGCTCGCGCTACGGGCCGCTGCACGCCGCCGCGCGCCGCGGGCACCTGGCCGTGGCGCGCCGGCTGCTGCGCGCCTTCCCGGCCGCCGTGCAGGTAACTGCGGCAGGCGGGCTCGCGCTACGGGCCGCTGCACGCCGCCGCGCGCCGCGGGCACCTGGCCGTGGCGCGCCGGCTGCTGCGCGCCTTCCCGGCCGCCGTGCAGGTAACTGCGGCAGGCGGGCTCGCGCTACGGGCCGCTGCACGCCGCCGCGCGCCGCGGGCACCTGGCCGTGGCGCGCCGGCTGCTGCGCGCCTTCCCGGCCGCCGTGCAGGTAACTGCGGCAGGCGGGCTCGCGCTACGGGCGCTGCACGCCGCCGCGCGCCGCGGGCACCTGGCCGTGGCGCGCCGGCTGCTGCGCGCCTTCCCGGCCGCCGTGCAGGTAACTGCGGCAGGCGGGCTCGCGCTACGGGCCGCTGCACGCCGCCGCGCGCCGCGGCACCTGGCCGTGGCGCGCCGGCTGCTGCGCGCCTTCCCGGCCGCCGTGCAGGTAACTGCGGCAGGCGGGCTCGCGCTACGGGCCGCTGCACGCCGCCGCGCGCCGCGGGCACCTGGCCGTGGCGCGCCGGCTGCTGCGCGCCTTCCCGGCCGCCGTGCAGGTAACTGCGGCAGGCGGGCTCGCGCTACGGGCCGCTGCACGCCGCCGCGCGCCGCGGGCACCTGGCCGTGGCGCGCCGGCTGCTGCGCGCCTTCCCGGCCGCCGTGCAGGTAACTGCGGCCAGGCGGGCTCGCGCTACGGGCCGCTGCACGCCGCCGCGCGCCGCGGGCACCTGGCCGTGGCGCGCCGGCTGCTGCGCGCCTTCCCGGCCGCCGTGCAGGTAACTGCGGCAGGCGGGCTCGCGCTACGGGCCGCTGCACGCCGCCGCGCGCCGCGGGCACCTGGCCGTGGCGCGCCGGCTGCTGCGCGCCTTCCCGGCCGCCGTGCAGGTAACTGCGGCAGGCGGCTCGCGCTACGGGCCGCTGCACGCCGCCGCGCGCCGCGGGCACCTGGCCGTGGCGCGCCGGCTGCTGCGCGCCTTCCCGGCCGCCGTGCAGGTAACTGCGGCAGGCGGGCTCGCGCTACGGGCCGCTGCACGCCGCCGCGCGCGCCGCGGGCACCTGGCCGTGGCGCGCCGGCTGCTGCGCGCCTTCCCGGCCGCCGTGCAGGTAACTGCGGCAGGCGGGCTCGCGCTACGGGCCGCTGCACGCCGCCGCGCGCCGCGGGCACCTGGCCGTGGCGCGCCGGCTGCTGCGCGCCTTCCCGGCCGCCGTGCAGGTAACTGCGGCAGGCGGGCTCGCGCTACGGGCCGCTGCACGCCGCCGCGCGCCGCGGGCACCTGGCCGTGGCGCGCCGGCTGCTGCGCGCCTTCCGGCCGCCGTGCAGGTAACTGCGGCAGGCGGGCTCGCGCTACGGGCCGCTGCACGCCGCCGCGCGCCGCGCGGCACCTGGCCGTGGCGCGCCGGCTGCTGCGCGCCTTCCCGGCCGCCGTGCAGGTAACTGCGGCAGGCGGGCTCGCGCTACGGCCGCTGCACGCCGCCGCGCGCCGCGGGCACCTGGCCGTGGCGCGCCGGCTGCTGCGCGCCTTCCCGGCCGCCGTGCAGGTAACTGCGGCAGGCGGGCTCGCGCTACGGGCCGCTGCACGCCGCCGCGCGCCGCGGGCACCTGGCCGTGGCGCGCCGGCTGCTGCGCGCCTTCCCGGCCGCCGTGCAGGTAACTGCGGCAGGCGGGCTCGCGCTACGGGCCGCTGCACGCCGCCGCGCGCCGCGGGCACCTGGCCGTGGCGCGCCGGCTGCTGCGCGCCTTCCCGGCCGCCGTGCAGGTAACTGCGGCCAGGCGGGCTCGCGCTACGGGCCGCTGCACGCCGCCGCGCGCCGCCGGGCACCTGGCCGTGGCGCGCGGCTGCTGCGCGCCTTCCCGGCCGCCGTGCAGGTAACTGCGGCAGGCGGGCTCGCGCTACGGGCCGCTGCACGCCGCCGCGCGCCGCGGGCACCTGGCCGTGGCGCGCCGGCTGCTGCGCGCCTTCCCGGCCGCCGTGCAGGTAACTGCGGCAGGCGGGCTCGCGCTACGGGCCGCTGCACGCCGCCGCGCGCCGCGGGCACCTGGCCGTGGCGCGCCGGCTGCTGCGCGCCTTCCCGGCCGCCGTGCAGGTAACTGCGGCAGGCGGGCTCGCGCTACGGGCCGCTGCACGCCGCCGCGCGCCGCGGGCACCTGGCCGTGGCGCGCCGGCTGCTGCGCGCCTTCCCGGCCGCCGTGCAGGTAACTGCGCGGCAGGCGGGCTCGCGCTACGGGCCGCTGCACGCCGCCGCGCGCCGCGGGCACCTGGCCGTGGCGCGCCGGCTGCTGCGCGCCTTCCCGGCCGCCGTGCAGGTAACTGCGGCAGGCGGGCTCGCGCTACGGGCCGCTGCACGCCGCCGCGCGCCGCGGGCACCTGGCCGTGGCGCGCCGGCTGCTGCGCGCCTTCCCGGCCGCCGTGCAGGTAACTGCGGCCAGGCGGGCTCGCGCTACGGGCCGCTGCACGCCGCCGCGCGCCCATACACACATATACTCACACACCTTTTATGTGGGGGTGAGTAGACATTAGAGTTTTCTACTTGCTACGATCCAAATATACTTCCCTAACTTTTTCGATTTTTTCAACACTTTTATATATCTTCTTATAATAAATATATATCTAAAAATATAATATATATCTTCTTCCAATATATCGCCTATTTGGTCCGAGTATATTAGTCAATAATTTCCAAAGCGGTCCAGTACCACAGGGGTTCACGGGAGACACATGGCGGTCGAATCGCGAAAGCGCACCCCGCCATGTGCCCCGTATGGGCCTAGAGAACTCGGAGGGGCTTTAGTGGGTAAGCCGGTCCTCTTAACCGGAGAGCCCAACACACGGCCGCGCCTTGCCAGCGCGGTGTCATGGTGCATAAGGTCCCATTCCCCCCCCCACAAAAAAAAGGGATTCACGGGAGACTCGATAGGGATCTACTTTGGACGTGACAAAAATGGCGGTCCGCAATCAGTCTGGGCTATGTAGAAATTAGTTTGGTTTCGGCAGTCAAGTCAGAAGTCTTGAAGAAGGATGTCTTCTGACGTCTATCAATGTGGCAGACGATATATTGGGAAGCTCGGCGACCGTTACTTGTAAAAACTCGCATATTCCATATTTAGTGCAACGCGACTGGACTTATTGACCATTTTTTGTCGACATTTAGACATTGTCAGCAATTGTTCTGCAAGAGATCCACAGAAACCAGTAAAACATTTGATTTGACTTTTGCAACATAAAAATGCCTTTATAATTGTGTTTTGGTGTAGTTCCACATTCACACACATTCCACACACATTCCACACATTCCACACCGCACTAAGAAATTCCAAGATTCCTTCTTCTGCCGTACTTCCCGCACTTGGAATTCTCTGCCTGCGTATGTGTTTCCTACATCCTACAACATGGGTTCCTTCAAAAGAGGCGTGAAAAGGCATCTTTTGGGCCGGCAGGGATAGGGCAGGTAGGAGAGTGGAGTAAAGGCACTATTCCTATCTATCATCTCATTTGGGCCTCTTTCACGCTTAACATCAAGCGGGGAGGAGGTCATCTGCCGCGCCTAGTATATAAAAAAAAAAAAAAGTTCATGGTCAGGCCGAGTCAATGGATCTTCTAAATAAATCTATAATTACGAATATAGAGGCTGAGCTACGGGAATTTTAGTGCTGCTGCGGCACACATATACATTAATGATTCGGTATGGCGAAAGATAGATCAAAATAAATATCTGTCGATTGTTCACAGCACGAGAGCGTGGAGAAATGGCTGCCGTTGCACGCGGCGTGCGTGGGCGGCCACGCGGCGCTGGTCACGCTGCTGCTGGAGTACCCCTACCCCGAGGAGCTCCTGCAATGCTACACGTGAGCTCTGAGTTTGTTTTTTATAGGATAGGGCAGCAAACCATCCAGGTGGGGCCCTACAGCAAGTACCTGGCCTCACCTTGGACAGCAGATGGAGCTTCGAGGAGCATTTCGTGCGATTGGTCCCCGAATCAAGAGGGTCGCGGGCGCCTTACATCGCCTGCTGCCCAATCTCGGGGGACCGAGGGATGGTGTTCGCCGCCT
The DNA here is from genome assembly GCA_036419045.1 of Scirpophaga incertulas. Classification (NCBI taxonomy): domain Eukaryota; kingdom Metazoa; phylum Arthropoda; class Insecta; order Lepidoptera; family Crambidae; genus Scirpophaga; species Scirpophaga incertulas. The sequence continues at coordinate 5,588 of CM071636.1, read as the reverse complement.
GTACGCGAGCGTCGTACGGTCCGTGGCCTTGTATGGGGCCCCCGTGTGGTCGCAAGACTGCACGAGTCCTCCCGCTGCAGAGCTCTGCTCCGGAGCATGCAGCGGACAATGGCTATACGGATCGTACGAGGCTACCGTACGATCTCGTACGAGGCGGCGACGGTTCTGGGGCGGTCCCCCCCTTTCGAGATCCTGGCCGACATGTACGCGGTGATGTACAACGCACCGCGACATGTCGGTCGGGGGGGCGACGGGGGAGTCCCCCGGCACCAGCGCACGGAATGCACAGACGGGAGTTGCACCGACGGGCCGAGAGGGCCTGGCGTGCGCAGCTAGAGCGTGGGGGCTGCGTGCGTCAGCGCGCCGTCGGTGCGATACTCCCGCACTTCGAAGCTTGGCTCTGCGGAGGGCGGAAGTCACCTACCGCTTGACTCAGATACTCACCGGACATGGTTGTTTCGGTGAGTATCTGAGTCGAATAGGGAGGGAGGACACGACACGATGCCACCATTGCGCATCTGACCTCGACTCGGCCCAGCACACGCTGGCGGAGTGCCCTGCTTGGGACTCCGAACGCCGAGTCGAAGAGATCGGGCAAGATCTGTCTCCGCCAGCGTTGATTGCGGCAATGCTGGCGGATGAGGGAGGTTGGGGCTGTGGTCTCCTTCTGTGAAGCGGTGATGCTCCAGAAGGAGGCCGCCGAGCGGGATCGGGAGATGGCCGATCCCGCTCGAAGAAGGCGGCCTCGGGCCAGATAGCCTGGCCTGAGGCGCCGCCACGGGTCGCTGGCGGGCGCGACGCAGTTCGTGCCCGTGGAGGCGACCCGGGAGGGACCTCACCCCCGGATGGCCGGGGGGTGACGTCGTAGGAGGTCGGAGGGGAGGAGGCGGCAAGATCACTCCTCCCCGAGAAGGGCTCCCCTTACGCACCCAGGGGTGCAAAGGCCGGGGGTCCTCAGTTGCGACACTCGATCCTGAGGGCCCCTACAACGCCAGAGGATGGCCATCGCTGAGGTTTTTAGTGGGTAGGCCTCCCCCTTCTGGGAGGAGAGCCCCACATAACCACCGGCTCTCCGCAGCCGGGTATGCAATTCAATGCATTTTCCTCAGCGTAACAAAAAAAAAAAAAAAAAAAAGGGCAGCAAACCAGCAAACGGATCACCTGATGGTAAGCGGTAACCGTGGCCCATGGACACCCGCAACGCTAGAGGAGTCATAGATGCTTTGCCGGCCTTTTATAAGGGAATAATAGGAAGGGGAGGTTGGGCCTCTGGTTCACGCCGATTTTCTGCGAGGCCGTGGTATCACTCCGGTCGAGCCGGCCCAATTCGTGCCGAAGCATGGAAAGAAGAAAGAAAGTAAAGAAACAATTTTGTGTTTTATGCTTATCTTCCAACTTCATCACAACTGTACAGCAAGAAAAAAAGTGGTCCTTCCTGCTTCTTTCCAGTACAGTCTTCAGCCGAATGCTTGTGACCCAATAGACTAATGGCGCGGTTTTCTTAATAATGTGCAATATACGAAGGCTATCAAGTAGATGACGTTTTGAAATAAACAATGTATTTGGAAAAAAATAATATTATATATAGACGAAAAGCACACTAAAATACTACTTTTCTACTTCATCACCATTCAAATTAAGGCACTTAGCGTAGCGATTACTTGCCTAATGCACTTGCTTAATGATTTTTTTTTATTTCAGAGACGAGAGCGGCGAGTACCAGTATCGGTTCGCGTTCGACGTCAACGCGCGGGATGCCAGCGGACAAACCCCCCTGTATATAGCGTGCGACCGACCGCAGGCCGCGCTGGCGCTGCTGCGGGCCGCGCCGCGAGCCAGCCCCGTGGTAACACCCTGTGTATAGCGGCGCCGCGCGCGGTGATGCGCCCTGTATAAAATTTACGCCATTCTGTTTTCGTAAATGGCAGCGTGGTTTCTACTACCATCTAAAAAAATGCATAAGAATATTGGCAAACATAGACTCAATGACAAGCTGTCGACCCTACTTTGTTAAATATGGTATATTGACATTAATATCGCTATACATCTTAGAGATTTGTACCTTTGTTAAAAGACACATTGACATATTTAAGATGAGAAAAGAAAATTATACGCGACCAATTAAACTTAAGATAAAAAGAATATCTTGCACTCCCTCCAACCAATTTGAAGATGGTAGGTTCTGGTCCCTATTCTATATGTGTTAGGATATATAACAAGATTCCAATTAATATACGAAACATGAGAAATATAATTTGTTCAAGAGCACGTTGGAAGCATACTTTAAAGGAAGACCTTTATATACGTTGCAGGAGTTTTTTGATGACAGGACCGGAACTTGATCTGAGAGTTAATTTAGTTATTCAATATATTATGTAATTTGTATTGTATAAAGTGGACAATTGATTATAAGCTCTAAAATAGAATAATAGGGTGTGATGATAGTTGAAAATAGGTTAATGTAAATATGTAAGTTAGTGCAGGTATATGTACAATAAGTGGTGAAAGATAGAAGTATGCAGTGTAGCGCAATGTTGCAGTGCCCTAGCAGGGTTTCATGTTTGAAACAGTGAAATGTGAGTAAGTGTCATCAAATGTATTGTACAACATGAAAGCAATAAATAAATAAATAAAAAAGACGTAAATAATTAATGTCAATTAAAAATGTAACCTTAAACCCTAGGTGCAAATGCAAATGTGTTTCCAGAATGAGCAAAGCCCGCCCCCGGCCGCGGCCGTGCTGAGTCCCCAACGCGGCGGCATTTCCCTCGGGATCCACGCCATCGTCAGCAAGCTGACGGGCGCGGCCAGCAGGCAGGTCAGTGACCATCTCCCTCGGGATCTTTTCTCGTGGACTTCGTGGGGTTCTACCTGGACCACTGGGAATTACTGGCCTAGATTATTTTTTTTCATTAGTCGTAAAAATGGTTAACCAATGCATAAGCAGTATTTTAAAACATTGGCCCCGGTTTTCATACAGTATGTCTGAGTATTAACATACAAACATACACACACACACAAAGATACACATACACTTTCACACACATAATCGTGTCCAACATCCTTATATTATTCCTGGTACTCACGTTCTTTTCTGCATGATTATTTTTGTGTTGTCTAAATGGGCTATTTGACAATGCGAAAAATAAAGTGTCAATTACTGTTAACAGTATAAATTAAGAGTTAAAAAATGATTATTTATTAACGTAAGTTGAAAATAATGATTAATTTATTTTAAAATCCGTAAATAAAAATTGCATTTTACTTACAAATAGTTTCTCCGGAGTTTTTAACGACGTATTTGTACATTTTGGAACTGCACACCATTTGTAACTGACCTAACCATCTGCAACATTTTGTTACATAAATCACTGATAAAAAGTAAATCCAATCGCACTTTCGTTTTTTTGTTTACAACAAACAAATATATATGCCAGTTGTCACAGATACAGGCAAGTGACGTCACCGACCTCACTGCAGCGCCATATTGTCAAAGTAGCGTTTTGGCACACTATTTAAATATTGAATTTTTAATTCGATGTTTTTCAGCTAATATATACCAGAATTAAAAATAACAACTTTTACTGGGTTCCTTAGACTCTACTGCATAATATAAAATGGATTTTAAAAACTTGTCAAATAGCCTATTGTGTATGTATGTATGTATGTATTTTGTTATCTATACTTATAATAAATCTGTATAGGTCAATTTTGTACATGAAATATATTTCTGAAATAACTATGAGTCCATGGAGAGTCATGCGCGGTCTCAAGAGACGGTACGCGAGGCTCGCACTTTGCGGAACATACGCGCTTGCAATAGTGCAATGCGGGCTGCTCTGCAGCGCGTGTGATAGATGCAAAGTAATGTACTGCAGTATCTTTACTACAGTTAGAACTATTTGGTATAAATAATTTTATTATGTACTTTTAATTTACTTTCCGACTAAAAAACCAAGCTTAGCAAAATCTTTCATTTGATGCCCATATCGTAGGGGTGCATTATAAATAATTGGTCCGGCATCTTGGGAAAGTCCGCCATCTTGGGAATAGTCCGCCATCTTGGGAAAGTCCGCCATCTTGGGAAAGTCCGCCATCAAGTGTGACGTCACATTATTTATCAAGGTGTTCTTTGCAAGCCTTTTCATTTGATACCCATACTGTAGGGGTGCAATCAAAAAAATTGATCCGCCATCTTGGTAATGCCGCCATGTTGGATTTAGAATGCCGTCAAACACATAACCATGCATTGTCATCCGACTTACACTAGCATGCAAAATTTCAGCTCAATCGGAGACCGGGAAGTGGTCAATAATGAAAGTAATGAAAATACTTATGTTTACAATTATTTATTGTGATCTAAACTACGCGTCACATAGGCGAATCTATCCGAACCGGAATGCGCCGGGACCGAATATCTCGATCTTCACTGACGTCACACTCAACCGGTCTCGCTCCGTGTTCGCATTGTCGCGACATCGTTGTATTAGGTTTAGTTAATATAATATTTATTTTGTGTATATGTGGTTTTGTATAATGTATATGTATTTATTTAATACTAGCGGACCCGACAGACTTCGTCCTATTAAAAAGATTTGTACAGTGGCAGTTTTTTGTTCCTAATTATTTTATAGATAATGTCGCATAGCCAACCAAATCGCAAAAAAAGTCTAAATGACCTATTACATTTTGTGGCTATTCAATTTTGGAACGTGACATTAAATCCTCCAACGATGTATTCTGTGCTCCAACGCACGCACGCACACTGTTTTGATAGATATGATTGATTTCAACTATATGTAGCGTTAATAAAGCGCAAATTGACTCTTTGATGTTAGGAACACACTTCATTGCTTAGACAACAGTGAGTGCTTGCAATATGAACTTTATACAATAACAATAAAGCTCAATTCGACTGTACGTTTTAGTTAGAAAACGTTTGCATGGGAAAATAAAAGGGCTGTTTTTAGGGTATTTCCGATAATTATTCGAATTTTCCTCATTGTAAAAACCCTCCTTGAACTTTAACGAACATTAACAAAAAAGAATTGGCCAAATTGGTCCAGGCGTTGTTGAGTTATGAGCTTACCAACACATTTTGCGATTCATTTTTATATATAAGATATAATATTATATTGTATTTTATTAAGTATATATTTATTGTAATAATATTTGATTTATATATGTTTTATAAATATATAATATAATGTTAAAAAAAACAAGCTTGTAAAAAGCTTTTGCTGGTGCGGCCCCCTAATGGATGCTTTATTGCGAGATATGTCCAGTGAAGGCGTTGGTTGTGTCCGTGCGCAGTCGGAGAAGGCGGGCTCGCGGGGCGCGCTGAGCGTGGACGTGAGCGCCGTGTGCGGCGGCGAGTCGTGCGTGGCGCGCGCCGTGCGCGGCGACCAGCCCGCGCTGCTGCGGCGGCTGCTGCTCGCCGGCGCCGACGCGCGCGCGCCCGCTCGCCAGGTGAGCGTGGACGTGAGCGCCGTGTGCGGCGGCGAGTCGTGCGTGGCGCGGCGACCAGCCCGCGCTGCTGCGGCGGCTGCTGCTCGCCGGCGCCGACGCGGCGCGCGCCCGCTCGCCAG